>BCLF01000090.1:729877-741537 GCA_001602275.1 Zoysia japonica
TCGGGTCCTCGAGCGTCGATCAAAGAGGCGTCGCGCGCACCACCCCTTGACGGCGGCACGCTCAACCCTCGGGTGAACGCGCGCACCGGCAAGGAACGTGCGGCGGCGCCATGGCCGACGCGCGGCGCTCCGGCGAAGAGAGAGACCGAGCGCGAGAGAGAGCGGGCTGTGAGAGCGAATGGCTAGGGTTTCGGGGAGCGCGGCGCGAAGGGTTTTATACCTCCAACTCATCTGTGGCGCCGTCGATCGACGATCCAACGGTCGCGAGCAATCGGCGTCGAGATGGGCCGGATTCAGCCCAGGCGGGGTGAGAAAAATCGGCCCGAGCCCAGGTTGTGCAGGCCGTTTTCCCGCGGCGTGTTGAACTGGGCCGAAAGAGAACAGTCGGCCGCGCGCGCACTGCTGTAGCAAGTTGGACTGCGCTGGATTTCGGCCCAAATTCAAATAATTTTTTGTTTATATTTTTTCAGAAGCATTTTAATTGATAATTTTAATAAATTTGCTTAATTATTTCTGTCAAAAATTGAACCAACGAAATATTTTTGACAGAATAGAAAAGTACAATAATTGCTTCTGAAAAATAGAGAAAATTTTATTTTCCGCTGCGTACTTAAATTTGTTAATTTCATTATTAAATTCGAACCAACAGGAGAATTTAATTTTAAAAAATAGATACAATTTCAGATAATTATGATAATTATGATATTGTTATTTTCTGAACAACGTTGATAATAACAGTATTATAATTTTTAATTGATAATTATTTATGCATTATTTCTATTTCTGCCCAACGGTGATGTAGATTTAATGTATAGACAAATTGTATGTCTTAATTTTGACCAACGTTGGAACTAATGCATATGATTTTGTTGTTATGTTCTCACTTTACTTGAATTATTTTTCAGACAGATACAACTTGATGAGTTCTATCAAAGAGATCCCCACTCTCAAAGGAGATAACTACGGTGAGTGGAAGAAAAAGATAGACTTAGTGTTTATCTTGGCTGAGGTGGACTAGATTCTCACCACAGCACGTACCACTGAGCCTGAGGAGCCAGTGAGAAAAGAAAATGAGGCTGATACTGCTTGGCAGACTAGACAGAGGGACTATGCTCTCTTAAAGATGTTCTATGACCTTGAGCATAGGAAATGGGTCACATCCAACAAGAAATGTTTGACTGTGATAAAGAACACAATTGAACCTGCAATTATGGGCTCAATCCCAGAGTGTGACACTGTCACAGAGTACCTTGACAAAATAAAGAATCAGTTCACTGGTTCTTCAAAGACATATGCAACACAGCTGATCAAGCAGCTTGTGACAGAAAGGTACTCTGGTAGTGGCAGTGGTATAAGAGAGCACATACTAAGGATAAAAAACTTGGCATCTAAGCTGAAACCAATAGATTTGGCTCTCAAGGATGAGTTCCTTATCCATCTGATTTTTGCTTCCTTGCCCAAAGAGTTTGATACTTTTGTTGTTAACTACAACATACAGCTTGAGAAATGGGACTTAGAGAAGCTCATTGCTATGTGTGTGCAAGAGGAGGAAAGAATAAAAGCTTCATATGGTGGTTCTATCAACTATGTGAAAGATAATAAGAAAAAGAATAAGAGAAAAGCTCCCATGGTACATCAGCCTCAACATAACAAGTTTGCTGTGAAAAAAGATCAGTGCCTTCACTGCAAGAAGACAGGACATTACAAGAAAAATTGTCCTGATTACTTAAAGATGATCATGGCAAAGAAAGGTGAGAACATTATTACTTTCATAAATGAATCCCTATATGTGCAATATTCAAAATCCACTTGGTGGATTGACTTAGGAGCAACTGTTCATGTTGCTAATTCTTTGCAGAAATTCCGTTCGACGAGGACTACACAAAGAAAATAAAGATGCGTTAAATTCGCAAATAGAGTCCAAGCAGATGTTAAAGCCGTTGATGATCTTTCATTAGAGATAGCTGATGGCTTCACTCTTTTACTTAGAGATGTTCTTTATGTTCTCTCTTTACAGAGAAACTTGATTAGTGTTTCATGTTTAGACAATGATGGTTATGATTGTCGTTTTAAAAATGACAAGTGCGAAATAATGTTTAATAAAGAATGTGTTGGCCTTTTCATCTTACAAAATGAGCTTTACTTGTTATCACTACGTGATGATGTGAATGTTGTATGCGATGATGGGAACGTTGCATGCGACAAAATGAATGAACCCTCGTCTTCAAATGTAAACAAAAAACGAAAGAGAACTCATGATGCTTCATAGAAATTATGGCACTGTCGTTTAAGCCATATTTCGAGGGAGAGAATAGAAAGATTAATAAAGAATAATATTCTTACTCTATTAGAGTTCTTAGATTTAGAACAATGTAGAGAGTGCATTAAAGGAAAGTATGTAAAAAATTAAGAAAGATGCCAAAAGAAGCACAAAAATTCTACAAATTATTCACACAGACATTTGTGGTCCATTCCCTGTGAAAAGTGTGGATGGTTATAACTCGTTCATAACATTTACGGATGGTTACTCCCGTTATGGCTATATTTATCCGATCAAAGAAAGAACAAAAGCCTTGATAAATTCAAGATATTTAAGGCTGAAGTTAAAAACCAACACAATTAAAGATTTAGATAGTTTGATCCGACTATGGGGAGGGAGTAATACGGTCGGCATACCCCATATGGCAAAATTCTTAGACCTTTTGCAAGGTTCTTACAGAAGAATAGCATAGTAGCCTAGTATTCTACACTAGGTAAACCTCAGCAAAATAGAGTAGCTAAAAGACGTAACCGTATCCTGATGGACAAGGTGCAAAGGATGATGAGTTATTCCACTTTACCATTGAGTTTGTGGATGGAGGCGTTAAAAACCGCCATTCATATTCTTAATAGAGTACCAAGTAAGTTGGTGCCCAAAACATCGTACGAATTGTCGACAGGAAGAGTTCTCTCATTAAACTACTTACGTGTGTGGGGGCAGCCCTGCTGAGGCTAAAGTATTTAACCCAAACGTTGGGAAGCTTGATCTCAAAACAGTAAGTTATCATTTCATTGGCTACCCTGAAAAGTCAAAAGGTTTTCGTTTCTACTGTCCAGACAGATATACAAAGTTTGTAGAAACGAGACACGCTGTCTTCTTAGAGGATGAGATGATGAAGGGGAGCAAGGTAGCTCGAGTAATTGACCTTGAAGAGAAGCGGGCATATGCACCCACTCCGATGATTCAAGAGCTATTTTTCTCACTACTTGCTGTCGCTGCACCGACAATGCAAGACACTGTGATGCCAGCACCTGTTATTGTTCCTCCTGTGGCAACAATGAATATGGATGAGGAACCTGTTCTTCAGAATCCTATAGAATCCATTGCCACACATAAGGGAGAGCAACAACAGCCTCAAACAGAAAATGTGCCAAATGAGGAGGCCCCGAGGAGGTCTTAAAGAGTTAGAAGATCAGCTATTCCTGATGATTATGAAATTTATCATACAGAGGAATTTCAAATGGAGAATGATCCCACCTCATTTGAAGGTTCTATGAGAAGTAAACATTCTTCAAAATAGCTTGAGGCCGTGGAAGAAGAAATGATGTCCATGAAGACTAATAAAGTCTAGGACTTGGAAATAATTCCTAAAGGAGGCAAAACAACAGGCTGTAAGTGGGTCTACAAAACAAAACTTGACTCCCAAAGGAATGTAGAAAGATATAAAGTGCGACTTGTGACAAAAAGTTTGACGCAAAGAGAAAGGATTAATTACAATGAGACCTTTTATCCAGTCTCATGTAAGGATTTCTTTAGAATCATAATGGCATTAGTAGCATATTATGACTTAGAATTACATCAGATGGATGTAAAAACAGCATTTCTCAATGAGGATTTGGAGGAAAACGTTTACATGACACAACCGAAAGGTTTTGTCGTGGAAAGAAATGAACGAATAGGATGCGGCCTAAAGAAATCGATTTATGGGTTAAAACAAGCTTCAAGACGGTGGTACTTGAAGTTCGACAGTACGATAAAAAAATTTGGGTTTAAAGAGAATATAGAGGACAATTGTGTTTATGTAAAGTTTAAGAATGAAAAGTTTATCTTCATAATCCTGTACGTAGATGATAGCTTACTGGCTAGTAATGATGTCAGTCTTCTACTGGAAACGAAGAAGTTTTTGTCCTCAAATTTTGATATGAAAGATCTTGGTGAAGCTTCGTTCGTTCTAGGGATCGAAATTCATCGAGATAGAAATAAATGGGTATTGGGACTGTCACAAAAGGCATACATAGAAAAAGTCTTAAAAAAATTCGGTATGCATAAATGTAGTCCTTCACTGCTCCTATAGTTAAGGGCGACAGATATGAAGATTTTCAATGCCCCAGTAACCAATATGAAATCGATCAAATGAAAGCGGTTCCATATGCTTCAGCTGTCAGAAGCTTACAGTATGCTCAAGTGTGTACGCGCCTTGACTTAGCGTTTGTTATCGGGTTACTTGGCAGATTCTAGAGCAATTCTGGAATAGAGCACTGAAAATTGGTAAAAAAAGTCTTGCGTTATTTGCAAGAAACGAAAGGCCTCATGATGACATATAGAAGATCAGATTCGCTCTATACAGTGGGGTACACAGATTCTGTTTATGCGGGAGATGATAGAAAATCGACATCCAGATATGTGTTCACTCTCACAGGAGGGACTATATCGTGGAAAAGCTCAAAACAAACCGTCACTACATCGTCCATAATGTATGCTGAGTTTGTAGCATGTTATGAGGCCACGGGGCAGATGAACTGGCTAAATAAGTTCATATCCGGTTTAAAAGTGGTTGACGACATCAATAGACCACTTAAGTTGTACTGTGATAATGAACCAGCAGTAACATACGCTCACAACAATAAGTCAAGTAGTGCTGCCAAACACATTGACATAAAGTAATATGTTGTTAAAGATAAAGTTCGGGATCATGTTATAAATCTTGAGCGTATAAGTACCACAAAGATGTTAGCGGATCCGCTTACAAAAGGCTTACCACCCAACGTGTTCAGAGAACATGTAGCCGGCATGGGTTTAAGGCGGCATAGGTTTAAGGGAAAGGCTATGATTCTTGGACGAAAAGATGGCCCAAAGATAAGTAACTATTTCAGAACTCAAAGATAAGTAACTATTTTAGAACAGAGAGTTGTATTGTAGCTGTTAAATCTATCGACAATTGATCGTGACGATGAGACATGTTCTATGCACTAATCTGTGATGGAACGAGTAAAATTGAAAGTATAAAAGTTAAAGTTAAAGTGTAGACTGAGATCAAGAGGGAGAATGTTAGATTGATCTCGTCCAGTTGGCCCAACGGCCAACTGAACCCTTGACGCACCCTGATCTGAGGCGCCCAACCATATGGCTGGTGGGCCTCCGTCACACAGCGCAACAATAAAAAAAAAGGTGGGGGGCCGTGGCATGCACCACAAGGTTGGCCGCCGCCGCAACCTCACCTGACAATCTAAACCTTAGACCGATATGTGAGGGTGCGCTGCCAGCGACGAGATTCCCTATCACCGCCGCCACATCAAAATCAAGCACCGACCCCGAGCTCGCCGTCAACCGAAGACCCCGGTCCTCTTCTCCCGTCATCGCCGCTCGAGCACGGACGTCACCGACAAAAAACAAGGGGATGGCAAGGATTTCCTCCGCGTCGGCCGTGCCGACCACCGAAGGTAAAGCCTCTCTCTCTTGACCCCCTCCCGATCTGCTCGGAAGCACCACAGAGAACACCAACAATTAGACATTGACTAGATTCCATGGAAGATAGGAAATGTTGACCACAAAAATTTTTGCCAACGGCGAAAGAGCAAAACAGAGCCTTAACACTGTGATGGTCAATAAAAGGCAGAACAGTTGAACCTGATGATCATTAGCTAGTAAAGTTGTAAACTTACAAAATAAGAAAAATGAGCGGAAAAATTGCCTAGTATAGCATACGAAAGCCGATCAGAACGGAAAAATCCTTTTCATCCCTACCTGTACCCCGCGTGACCCGTGCTGTCCTCGGTGGCCGATCCATCGGTCGTTCACAATGGATCAACTTGCTGTTCAGCTGCCTGCTTTTGGGAAAGATTGCCAAGAATCACGATCGGGCAATCGACTTTGACTGCAATAATCGTAAGTGTTGTTTAAGCTGTACTCTCTTTATTTCTAAATTATTGTTACCTTTAAAATTTAATATAAACTTTAAACTTTTTGTTTTAACTTTAATGATAAAGTAAATTATAATAAACCATATAATACTCATCAAACTTTTTTAATAAGATAAATGATCGAAATTGATGTTAAAAGTCAATCACGACATTAATTTAAGAACAGATGGAGTATGATATATCCAGCGGAGTAAGATGACTCAACATTTTTATTAAAGGTGCTAAGTAAAAAATTATGATTGTAAACTTGTAAGGGAGTTAAATGGACATAACAGATGAGATACAAACCGCCTGCATGATTATAGGAAAATTTAGTTAGATAGGCTCACGTCTACAACTGAATCATCGGTCAACCAGTTAAACGGTTAGGATTCGGACTTATCAGCTAGTATGCCGTTCAACACGCGTGCCCAATCTCTGTCCCTGCTGGGTGCTATATAATGCCACCGGTCCCTGCCCCTGGAACCACATCCCAGAACGCGCCACCATACGAAGCATAGAGGCCTTCGTGTTCTTCGAAGACGCAATGGCGCCTAGCATAGCCACCGTCGCGTTCTTCGTCGCTGCCGTCCTCCTCTCCTGCCCCTTCGCCGGCGCCGCGCGGTCTACGCCATCTAGCCGCGCCTCGAACCACGACATCCCCGCCGTGTTCGCGTTCGGCGACTCGACGCTGGACCCGGGCAACAACAACCGCCTGTCGACGCTGGTGCGCGCCGACCACGCGCCCTACGGCCGCGACTTCCCTGGGGGCGTGGCCACGGGGCGGTTCTCGAACGGCAAGCTCATCACCGACTACATCGTGGAGTCGCTCGGCATCAAGGAGCTCCTCCCGGCGTACCACGACGGAAACCTCACGGTCGCCGAGGCCACCACGGGGGTCAGCTTCGCGTCGGGGGGCTCCGGCCTCGACGACCTCACCGCGCAGACCGCGATGGTGTCCACGTTCGGCTCGCAGATCAGCGACTTCCAGGATCTGCTGAACCGGATCGGCTCGGCTAACGTCGCCATGATCGTCGGTAAGGCGCTGTACGTGATCTCCGCCGGCACCAACGACTTCACGTTGTACACGGTCCTGCCGCTCCGGACCGGGAGCTTCCCCACCATCGATCAGTACAGCGACTACCTCATCGGCAATTTGCAATCCAACATAAAGGTATGAATCGATCGATCTAGTAAAACACTTCCTGGATCACAGTAGATTAGAATATCGGTGTCGTTAATTGTCTCCGCAAACAATGCCGCGCAGAGCCTGTACAACCTGGGAGCCCGGCACTTCATGGTGGCCGGGCTGCCTCCGGTGGGATGCCTACCGGTGCAGAGGAGCCTGCACCTGCAGCAGCCGCCACTGGGCTTCGGAGGCTGCATCGAGGACCAGAACATGGCCGCTCAGAACTACAACACCAAGCTCCAGCAGATGCTGACCAAGCTGCAGGCCGACGCCGCCGGCTCGTCGTTCACGTACATCGACGTCTACAACCCGCTCATGGACATGGCTTCGACCCCCTCAAAATACGGTGAGCATGCATACGAGGAAACTACTTAGTAGATCGCATCGCATCGCATCGAAGCAGCTAGTGATCATCTTTTTGATTCGTGTGTATGTATGCGTTAATTTGCAGGTTTCATCCAGGCAAATATTGGATGCTGCGGGACAGGGTTGGTGGAGATGGGAGAGCTGTGCACCAGTTCGTTGCCGCAGTGCCAGTCGCCGGAGCAGTTCATGTTCTTCGACTCGGTGCACCCGACGCAGACCACCTACAAGGTGCTCGCCGACCTGATCGTCCTGTCGCACAAGTCCAAGCTCGGCAAGTAGTAGCTGAGTATTGGAAAACTGGCAGAATATTAGTTTGTAGTACTAGCTTGTAGTCGAGCCAATATGATAAATGAATTAATCGTGTTAAATAGTAGAGGATTGTTTCAGTCATATGCATGTGTTTATAAGATTGTCTTTAACTGTGATTTATATTCAAAAAGAATTCTAAGTACCATTCTAAAAATATAAATCTGTGATTAGATTGGTACCACGGCCAAGCAAGCAGATGATATTTTTCCAAGCACATACTCTCTCTGCTTTTAAATTACTGACACCGATACCCTTCCTAACCCTACGATTTAAGAAAAAATATTAACTTAAAAAAATAATATATTAATATTAAAATTGGAAGTTTCTCATTCTTCATCATTAATATTAATATTAACCTAAAATGAATTTGTTTTGTTTTTCAACAGCTTTCTTTGATCTCATATATTTATTTCATAGTTGTATTTGTTAACTAACAATAATCTTTGTGAGCTCAAAAATCTCGGAGATCTGGATCTGTTAGATTTGTAATAGGTATTTGTGATGAGATTTCATCTGTTAGATTTATAAAAAAAACAACTCTAGGTACATTTTTTTATGTGCACGTAATCTAACTCATCTTTCTTTGAGACGTTTTGTCAGGCGTACATATCAGAAAATAAGTGAATTTTAAATATATAGGACATATAAGTGGCGTCTTGATGCCCGTGCTAACGCTACGATCTAAAAAAAATATTAATTTAAAAAATATGTTAATATTACAATTTAAAGTTTATCATTTTTCATTGTAAATTACCATAGCGTTAGCATACGGTTTCCAAATAAAATATTCGAGGTATCAACACAAAGTTATTAGTCATTAAAATAGCAGTGGTCTATGAATAAAATCTAAAAAGTAGAGATAAAAGAGTCAACTTGATGCGCCGCCCTCACGAGATCACGGTGTCTCCGTACCACATTCCAATATAATGAATGAGTTTGTTTTGTTTTTTAACAATTTTTTTTGATCTCATATATTTGTTCTGATTAGTTGTATTTTCTAACTACAATGATAGGTGTGGGCCCAAGATTTGGGAGATTTGAAAAAGCTCATCCGTTAGATCTCTAAGAAGTGTACGTGGAGAGATTTCATCCGTCAGATTTGTAAGAAAAGATAATTTTAAGTGTATTTTCTATGTGCACATAGTTTAACTCATCTCTGTTGGTGATATTTTACCGTGTGTACATAAAAAAAAACCTTGCTTTTTAAGGAGTGGAGATTCAAGAAATTTGTTCAAATGTTTAAAATTTTATTATTACTTGATTTATCATTAGTGAAATTTAAATCACCACTAAAAATTTTACACATTGGAATAATTTTTTTGAATAAGATGAATGATCAAAGTTGATGTGAAAAGTTAACTGTGTCAATAATTTAAAACTGCATGGAGTAGTATTTCCCTACTCTCAAAAAGCACATTTTTTCTTTTTTAAGGTACACACGGTAAAACGTCCCCAACAGAGATGGGTTAAACTGCGTGCACACGAAAAATGCATCCAGAGTTGTTCTTTTTTACAAATCTAACAGATGAAATCTCGATACCCCTTACAAATCTAACAAATAAGCTCTTCTGTATCTCACAGATCTCAGACCCACACCAACTATATTAGTTAATAAAACACAACTACCCGAAACAAATACATGAGATTAGAAAAAATTGTTGAAAAACATTGGAATGCACCATAAAATTGATCTTTTTTCTTGTAGGGACGTGAGCACATGTGGAGGCGAACTCTTTATTTCAAACAACTTTTATATGCCATCAACAAAATTTGTTAGTTATTGCTTTCGGTTGCTTCCATCCATCCGCTAATTTATAGTGAAAATGAGAAATTTCAAATTTTTAATATTAAATATATTATTTTTTTAAATCAATATTTTTTTAAACTGTAGGGTTAGCATGGGTAGCGAGACTAGCAGCAGGGTGTAAAGAAGGGCAGTAGATAGTTAGATACGGGTAAGAAGAATAACAGATGATCTGCGATGTATTTGACCGTCTACTGAAGGGGACTAATAAAAAGAGCAGCAGAGAGAACCAAATAAAATTAACGAACGATGCATATACCATTTTCATAATTTTTGTAAGGTCATGTTGGGAACCAGCACAGATTATTAAAAGCTGGATTATGGTGGGTAGTTTTTATAATCTAGAATTTATAAACATTATCTGTTTGGAGGCGTTTGGAGGCTGGATTATATAAACTCGTTTTTAGTTTTTTTTCCCTTATCTAATGACTTGTTTGCCCTTCATTTTTTTTAAATAGGTAAGTGGCAAATCTTTATAATTATCTGCTAATAATGAATGGTAATTTGTCTTTTTAAAAGTCATAATCAAATTTTAGCTGGGGTAGTCTAGATTATGAGTTTATATAATTTGGGGTTTTCAGTTTTTACAATCTAGGTAATGGATCACTATGTTTAGAATCAGTAAAGATTATATAATCTAGTTTATTATAATATGTGTTGTTCCATACAGGACCTAGGTCGCACAATGTGACATCGAATGTTACTGCATTTAAAATTACGCTGATTCTATATGTAGTTCCAAAAAACTGAGCCATCCATTAGAGCATCTTCAACATTTTCTTATAATACTAGTTTCGCTACCCGTGTTAACGTTACGGTCTAATAAAAAATATTAATTTTAAAAAATAATATATTAATATTAAATTTTGAATTTTCTCATTTTTTAAGCATTAGTACTCCCTCTATCTACTTTTCATATGCGTATTAGCCAGAATACTTTGTCTACGATTCATTGGCGTATTTCTATTAGAAACATCGGGGCATGCACGTGATTCTTGGCCCTTCATCTGCACGATTAGCAGCTACGAGGTCATTGGCTGGCTAGTGACGGCAGTAGTAATTAACACAAAAAAAAAATGAGGAAACAGAATGCTAGCAGTTAGATTGTGAGGGCAGTTACGAGATAGATTTTTTCTTTTCAAGGCTAATGCGCTTAAAATGAATTTGTTTTGTTTTTCAACAATATTTTTTTATCTTATATATTTATTTTAAGTAGTTATGTTTTATTAACTAACAATGGTCTGTGTAGACAGATGATCTGAGAGATTCAGAAAAGCTCATCTATTATATTTATAAGAGGTGTTTGTGTAAAGATTTTATCCATCATATTTGTAATAAGAGATAATTCTAGGTGCATTTTTCGATGTGCACGTAGTCTAACTCATCTGTGTTGAGGACATTTTACCGTGTGTACATAGAAAAAGAAAAACGAGTAGTGATTTACTTCCTAAAGTTAGATTTAAGAAGTCCTTAAACTCTATTGGGAGTAAAACAATTACCTTTCTCCAACAGCTCCTCATAATCATTCCTAAAATAATTTTTAAATTTAGCCACGTCATCAACTAGTCTGAGATTGTCTCTAAAACCTCGGTTCTAAACTCCAGGTCCAAATACCTTAGAGTCGAGTACCCTAAGTTTGTTGGCCTTATTAGACTCCAAGTATATATGACTGTGTGTTTATAAAGTAACTACTCCTTTGTCTTAAAATAAGTGTCGTTTTAAATTTTTTAAACATTTACCTTTAATCATTTGTCTTATTTAAAATTTTTGTGAAAATAAATTTATTTTATTGTAAAATGATTATTTATTAGAAATACTTTAACCTTATCTTAT
>BCLF01000090.1:755751-795033 GCA_001602275.1 Zoysia japonica
AAATCTATTTTGCACTTAATATGAAAAATATTATAGAATAAAATGATTATAATTAAATTGTACCTAAGAGTATTAACGACAACCCGTTAACATTAATAACATATGTTCATCGGTACAAACTTTGAAGAAGCATGTGTTCTTGGCACTGACGCCTGCATGGTCTTGTATCGCTATCTCCACTGGATACCTACAGTCGGATGGTTCGCACGTGAATATGTGACTTATATGTGAATTGTCTTTTTTTCTCTATCAATTTAAGTCTTTGGTTACTAGTTGGTGCATGCAACTATCTAAACCTAGAGGTCTCGAGTTCGAATTATGACGGACATGATTTATTAAAATATAAATTATAACTTACTTTAATTTCACGTTTGCGGCTACAAGAACTGCACGTGAAGAGAAGTGTTAGACTATATGTGAATTGTCTTCTTTTCTCCATCAGTTTAAGCTTTTGAGTTGAACACTGCATGCAACTGATATAGACAATGACATAAGGAAAGCAAATAAACATGCAATTAAAATTACCGCCATTTACAAACATTAAAGGCTCCTTTGAAATGGAGGAGGTCTTTTTAAGCTGCGTTTGTATATTTTTGTTTTGAAATTAAATTGATTCATATGAAAACTTTGTATGATTTTTATAAAATGCTTATATTCTAAAGGAGGCCTAAAGTGTCCTAAACTGCTTAGAAGTATTGTTTTTAATTTTAAAATATTAACATCATTAACTTCTAACATTAACTTTTACGATTCATCTTATTCAATAAAATTGTTTAAATGTGTAAAAAATATTAGTCGAGTTTTAAATATTATTAATGATAAATTAAATTTTAACAAAATTTATTATATTTATTTTTTTAACAAGATAAATAGTTAAATTTGATATTAAAAATAATAACATCAATATTTAAAACTGGAGAGTATTTTGTTTACTGAAAACAGATACGGAGTATTTTTCTACTAAACTAGGCAGGTCTCTCGCCCCCCAGTCAAAATTTCAGTGCACGGTGCTCGATAGCAAATGGACCCGCGATGAGATCAAAATTTCAATGCACGCCACGGAAGCAGGTTGGAATGCGCTGACGCGGCACGAGGAAAAATATCACACGGAAAATTGCATCAAACGCACTGGCGAAAAAAAAAAGGAATAAAACATATTCGTCGAGAAAAAACGCCTCTTTTTTAATAGCCGCCTCCACGGCCGGCGAAACCCCCCTCATTTTGGAGAGCCGGACAAGGACGAGCCCGAGCGCCCAAGATCCCGGGCCCCGTGGCAGCACTGCAGAGCCTCATCCGCGTCGAGATCTCCGCTGAGGCGGCGGTAAGGGATCCGTCATGGCGTTGAGTGCGTCTCCGGCGTCGCCGCTGCCGTCGTGCGCGCGAGGGAGGCGGGCCAATGGGGCGTCGCCGGTGGTGGCCATGGCGTCTACCATCAACAGGTGAGCGAATCTCTTTTGCTTATTGGACGGGTTAGTGATTTTCTTGTCTGATCCGGGGTGTTGGGCGAACCGGTTCTTGGAAATGATCTTCGTGCTGGTGGGGATCATTCGTGATCTTTGGGTTGGCTGGCGAGATTCGTGATCTGGGCTGGGTAAAAGGCAAAAAACGGTGCCTTTGATGGATAGAAGAAAATCCTGGGTCTTAAGTCTCATGTTTAGATGGATTTGTGTTTGATTGCCTCATTCTTCTCTGGCAATCCATTCTGTCTGTTCCTGATTGTGACCACGGACGCTACAGTAGTTCGTGATCCGCCCTTTTCGGATGCCATGAAGGAATTAGTCCGAGTCTGTTGACATCTTTGCTTGTTCAAATCTGCTGATGGCGACATGATCCTCTATTTAACAACTGAATTTCCGGCTCTCTTTACGTTGGTTGCAAGAAATTTGTTATAGGAGTAAGAAATCCGTCAACCTTACTCCAATTTTAACAGTAGCTAGATTTGCCGCATAAAGCTTACTGATTAATGTGTGAACACGAATAATTTCTACATGTTAATGATGAAATTGTGAAGTATGTGCATCAGAAGGAGTAAGTGATTAAGAAACTAATGGTGAGATGCTGTAGATGTATGGTTTGTTATCAAACGCAATATTTTTATTCTTTTGGATTTAGCATCTTACATTGTGAAGTCCCTAATTGTGACATTATCGCTTGAACGCACCCTTTTTTTGATATAAATGTCACTAATGGGTGGTAAATCAGATGCTTGACCTGCTTAAGGACAAGCATTATTTTTTTTCTTTTAGGTAAACCGACTATGCAAAGATTAGAAACATTTCTATCCCTTATTGGTGGAAGTTGTATATGTGCTGCATGTGATTCTTGAAAGTTTGAGTATTTTCTAGACGACGGAATACAACTTTTCTTCAAAGAACTTGTTGGAATTTTTCACTCTAGAGATTTACTGCTACTTAATTCTCACGTTTACATTTTTGTGTTTGACTCTACCGAATGTATCACCTTGCCAGCTGTTTCTTCTCTCTACTGTGCATTGCTTTCATCCTGTTTCTCTGATTAAATTACAATGCTTTTCCCAGGGTCAAAATTGCCAAGGAACCCTATACTCCTCGTGAGGTGCATCTCCAAGTTACTCACTCACTACCAGCCCAAAAGAATGAGATTTTCGATTCACTTCAATCTTGGGCCAAGGATAACCTACTGAACCTCCTGAAGCCAGTTGAGAAGTCATGGCAACCACAGGACTTCCTCCCAGAGCCTTCTTCAGATGGTTTTTATGATGAAGTTAAAGAACTTAGGGAGCGGGCAAAGGAAATACCTGATGAATACTTTGTTTGCTTAGTTGGTGACATGGTTACTGAGGAAGCCCTACCTACCTATCAAACTATGCTCAACACCCTTGATAGGGTCCGAGATGAGACCGGTGCGAGTCCAACCACTTGGGCAGTTTGGACGAGGGCATGGACAGCTGAAGAGAACAGGCATGGTGATCTCCTGAATAAGTACATGTACCTTACTGGACGGGTTGACATGAAACAAATTGAGAAAACCATACAATATCTGATTGGTTCTGGAATGGTAAGAACTATTTTTTACTTTGTGGTAAATTGATATCTGTTGCTTTGTATCTGTAGCTCTAAATGAATCAATAAGTTGCCAACATTTTTTGTGTAACACTGGCAAGCAATATATGTGTGCTGTTAAATGACCCACTTCGGTAAAAGTTATAATTTGCAATTCTATTTTGGTTGACTGGTTGAGTTAAGACAGGGAGTAATGTTTACCCTTTTTTCATTTTTTGCAGGATCCTGGAACTGAGAATAATCCCTACTTAGGTTTCCTTTACACATCATTCCAAGAGAGAGCAACATTTATATCTCATGGGAATACCGCAAGGCATGCCAAGGAGTATGGAGATCTTAAGCTGGCGCAGATTTGTGGTACCATAGCAGCAGATGAAAAGCGCCATGAGACAGCTTACACCAAGATAGTGGAGAAGCTCTTTGAGATTGATCCTGACTACACTGTGCTCGCTTTTGCTGACATGATGAGGAAAAAGATTACAATGCCTGCTCATCTCATGTATGATGGCAAGGATGACAACCTGTTTGAACACTTCAGTGCAGTGGCGCAGAGATTGGGTGTTTACACTGCTAAAGACTACGCTGACATTCTAGAATTCTTGGTCCAGAGATGGAAAGTTGCGGATCTCACTGGGTTGTCAGGAGAAGGGAGACGGGCACAGGACTTTGTCTGTACTTTGGCACCAAGAATTAGGAGGTTGGAGGAGAGAGCGCAAGCAAGGGCGAAGCAGGGTCCAGTTATTCCTTTCAGTTGGATATATGACCGGAAAGTTCAACTTTAATAAAAAAATGCCAGACAATGAGATCACATCGCATATCAGTTTAAGTTCTTGGGCTCTTTAGTATAAGATAACAGTCTCTAGATTATCTAGCTGGTTAGAATTTTGAGTTACATGCCGGTCTCCTCGCGCAAAAGTATGTTGTCTTGTAAGCTTGGATGACAGTGAGCCTGATGAGAGACGTCTGTAAGATGCTGCCTGCCGGGTGCCGGGCAGTCATGAATGGCTCTGGTTCAAACTGGGTAAACTTCTGTTGTATTAAATATGGAGTTATGTACTTTCAAAAAAAATATGGAGTTATGTGAACTTTGATGTCTACAGGGCTTATAAGAAATAATATGGAGATTGTGCATGATGATAATCAAATTTAGTACCAAGTGTTACTCATCGATTTTTCAGCAGCTCTGAATTCTAATACCACTTATAATTTCTGCATTGCTGTGTTTTCATTTCTGTTGGATGTTACCCCATACAATATACTCCCTCCGTTCTGTTTTTAAATTGTTGTCGTCGTTGACTTTTAATTTCAACTTTGATCATTCGTTTTATTCAAAAAATTTGATAAAAATTATATATTTTGTTATAATTTAATTAATCATTAGTTATTTGAATTACAACTTAAAATTTTATATATTTGAATTAATTTTTTGATTAAAATGAAAAGTCAAAGTTGATATTAAAAATAAACGACGACATCAATTTAAAAACGGAGTAAGTATGATATACGGTTGATGTGCAACTGGATACAGCAGTGGAACAAGTTGTACGGGTGTTTATACCAATCAAGAGTCAATGCTGTTAGACTATGTAACATTGCACATACAAGAAACTGCCTGTTCATTTGTACATGTCTCATAAGATACTGGAGTTCAGAGAAATGCAGGCCAATTTGGGGAAATTTTCTATGCAAAACAAACTTCAGTGCAATGGTGCAAACAAGCTCTATCTTCCGTCGGATCGCGATCGAACCGTCCACAGCAGCCGCGCGTCCCCACACCATCCCACTTCTACTCTTTTACACGAAAGCCCCTGCAGAAAACAACTTTCTTACGGATACTCCCTCTTCTTCCTCCTCCATCTCTCCTCCTCCTGAGACCCAACCGGTGGCCTCTCTTGATTTTGGACGGGGGAGTGGGGACTGGCGATCGCAAAAGACGCTGAGCCACGGGAGTGAAATTCTGGTACCATTCGGCTCACACCCCTTTCCTTTCTCCTCCATCTCTCAGTCCTGCACCAAACTAGCTGCAATTTTTGATCCAGGCTGAAGGGGATGGGTGAGGAGAAAGAGGGACACGATCACGGAGAAAGTGACCAAGAAGGAAGGAACTTGCAGGGATCGGAGAGGGTCACGTCCACACCAATATCAACACCATCGGTGGATATATTGTCTGTACCTGCGCCCACAAAATCACCTACATCTCTGGACATGTCTGTACCGCACCCACACCAATGCCATCCATCCACACGATGACAGGTAAAAATCGTTTAGGTCTCGTATCTATTTTTGAGTTATATGCAGCTTTGCCAATGAAAAGAAAATGAAATTGCTGCAGCACTCACGAAATCATTGGAAGGTACTGGCAGTTTGCCAAATGCTTTCGAAGCACCTCTATTCCCTTTGGTGACTGAATGCAGTTTGTTATCCTCCAAGGAAGATGATATTTTCCGCACACCACGAAAGCGTATATTTCCTTCATGTGTGAGTACAAATGTTATTGAATCAAGAATGTATATTTACTCATTTTGCAGCTCCCAATGATAAGTTTGCTATCCTGTAGGGATCAAAAAGACATTCCCACACATCTACAGATCCAAAAGAATAGACTTTTGATAGATTTCAGAATAATGTAATCATTTTATTTGAACAACGAATATTGATCCATTTTTTCAGATATACAGTTCAACAATGGCACTGGATGATTGATTTTCTAAAAATAGTTGCTCCCATCTTCAGTTCACATGTTTATCAGAGTTAACTGCCATATCATTGATTAAAAATTTATATGATACAGGCACAACAATATGGCAGGACATTCATTATATTTGAGCAATCATATTAGACAATTTAGAAAGCTAAAACGTCATGGAAGCTTCAGAACTGAAACTTCAGTTTCAGAAATAGAACTGGTCGCCTTTTGTCACAGTTAAGCCGATTTCTGCAATTGAAATCTGGGCCGGCAAAAGCTTCCGTGCTTCAGTGTATAGCCGAGATTTTAGAGTGGAGCTTCAGAACAACTCCATTTTCCAAGTCAACCGTGCAGGCAGGGCTGCCAATTTGACAGGGGCGTAGGGTTGGGAATCACACAATACCCAGTTGTCATTGATTGTGCAAGGTGCAATTGAGATCAAGATACAGGGAGGGAGGCAGATAGACAGTTCGAGATCAAGATGAGATCAAAATGCTTGGAGTTGCTGGTTCGAGCAGATTGACTTGGAGGCCGAGAGGCTGCTCAAGTTCCGTGGACCATGCCCATGTCGATCCCGCGGCTCAGCGCCTTGCGTGCCCACAGCTCCCCCGTCCACATCAGGAACGTCCGCTGATTGGGTCTCAAGAGGAAGAGAGATGGAGGAAGAAGAGGGAGTATCCATACGAAAGTTGTTTTCTGCAGGGGGTTTTATGTAAAAGAGTACAAGTGGGATGGTGTGGGGACGCGTGGCTGCTGTGGACGGTTCGATCGCGATCCGACGGAAGATAGAGCTCATTTGCACCATTTCACTGAAGTTTGTTTTGCACAGAAAATTTCCCCGGCCAATTTAAGCATCATACAGCGGTCAATTTTGCCGTAGTTTAAGGCTGCACGAGCCTATAAATTAAACATGAAGGGCTAAACCATACAGGAAAATAAAATCTCTTGTATATAATAGTAATACAACTCTTGATGCGTACTCACTCCTGAATGGGATTAGTTCTGTACAAAGTGTCGAGAAGATGCACGATCAATTAAAAAAAAACTTTGGTTAATCTGCTGCTGCCATCAGGATGATGGTTTAGAACCCAGAGTCTCCACAAGGCACGGCCCTAAACCAGATGAGCGGCTGGTATGAAGCTCTGAGTGCAGCTCTTGAACGAGGATCTCTTCAACAGAATCTACAAATCTCACAAGATGTCGCCGAATCTGAAGCTCCAATACATTGGCCAGTTCCTAAAACCCCCCAAAAAAGTTCAACGTAGAGTATAAATATCAATTACTAAGTTTATTTCAACAGAAACTTTAAGGGCTTCAGAACCATAAAAGGGTTATACCAAAGCATAGGATAGTTTCTAGACTTGAGGCAATCCTTTTCTTACCTTAGCTTTTTCAAATAAACTTGAAGCTATATTCGTTGGATGGGTCCCAGAATTGCAGATTGAGATTAACTTCAAACCATAAGAAGACAGTGGCCAGTCAGCAGGTGTCTTAATGAAGATATCAATCCCACGAACCAAGTGAGCTACGATGGTCTCCTCTTTGTCAAAGTATTCAAAGGAATGCCTGCATGAAAAAGAATGATTTAGTTTTCCTATGAAAATGAAAAAGTTAAGAGAGCAATTTTCCTTGCACTTAGGTTTCAGCAATTGTTGTATTTTGCATACTCCTAATAATGATGGGCTTCAACAACAACTGGACACACTCAAATTACTGAAGTTATTCATGCAAAGCTGCATATGGACAATAATTTCACCTCGAATTATTAGCGTCATTCAGCAATGATCGTCTCAAAGCGTTCACTATAATGTGGTGCTTAATTTGTTGAATTAACATCCCCAAGGACGGAGAAGAGATCATCTCCCTGTGAAGCAGTTAAAAATTCAGAAAGAATACACCAAAGAAAAAGATGATACTGAATTTTCTACTGAATTTCATTTGCAATAAAAACAAAAAAAGCAAACAAACATCAAATGTCAGTTTAACTCCTATGTTATTTCAGTAACAGACAAGTATGATAAGCGAGGAGGTTTAACTCCGTAATACCTGGAGGACTTGAGCATCTCAATCAGTATATCTACACATACATCATTGGGGAAGATCTGAAAACAACAAAGGATTCTCAAACAACAGATATGAAAGAGTTGCTTAATATTTACTAGAATACAATAAGAAACTTATAAGATCACCTGCACTTTCTTTGGTTCCATAATTCCTTCATCAAGTTCTATCAGCAGCTCATGATCCGAAACAAATGAATCAATGTCACAATCCAATTTGTGTTCATAGATTACACAGTCAGAGGTCAGTATAGGTGCCTTGAGGGACACTCTAAGACAGTTGTCTTTAAAGTCTAATATCTGTGCTCCCAAGGCTGACAGCATAGATTCAAGATGCCATATTGCATCATCCCTGGATAGACATATGGATATGTAAAAAAGAAATTTCATGTATTTATGGCATAATATACTTAAAACTATAAATACAGGATGCTGCAGTGAGCTGCTCACAAAAAAATAGTCAATAAACTTTGAGACTCTTGAATATGCAGAAGATAACAAGTTCAATATCTATGAGGTGATAATTGACAGACCGTGCACAGTTTAAAGGAATGCATTTCAGCATAAGCAAAGCAAGCAATAGAATTCACAGGCACATGGAAGCAAAGAATGAAGATGTATAGTTGTATACAGAAGAAAACCGGTAATGAATGTGCTAGGAGGGCAAATTGGTGAACCACCTCCAAAGTCCGAACCTCTTTAGTTCAATCAAATGAACAAGGTTTCCAGGACAAGTCTCATTTTGGAAAACTGGTTCATTTGATTGAACTAAAGATGTTTGGAGGTAAACTTATGTTCTCTAAATTGCAGCCACTGAATTCACTAGACTCAGGTACATATATAAAAAGTTATACTCCATCTATTCAGTTTTACTTGTCATTCTAGCTCTGGGTATGGAAATTAAGGAGAAGTGAAAAAGGTATGATACACAGGAAACAAGGAAGAGAGAGATAGAGATGTAATGGGAAGAGAAAAAGGTGTACTGCGAAAAGAGAAAAGTATATTGGGAAGTGAGAATGACAAGTATTTGAGAACAAATTTTGAATCCTAGAATGGCAAACAAAAGTGAACAGAGGGAGTATATGTACATTACACAAGTCAAAAAATTATTACCTTTCCATATTTTGTAACAATTTAAGGTCCATTTTACTTTTTTCTATTTGCTGATCAAGCTTCAGAACCTACAGAACAAATCAAAAGAAACAGCCTTCAAAATGGTGGAATTTGATTTCACTTTTTTCTATGTGCATCACAATGCTAGGATAGTAGAATCATGTCAATCAAGGAAAAATATAGGCAGACCTCATATTTGCACTCCCTGTCAACAATACTTTGATTTCTGCACAAATCAGTTGAGTCTGGCAGCTCAAAGATTGGACTTGCTTCACAATTGCTCAAATCCTACATGATAAAGGATGAAGATTTCAAATGTATTCATACAAACAAGATTAATCCTAGCAAGTAATAGAATTATCAAACTTTCAATTGACATGAGGAATGTTAAATTAATTTAGGTTCCTGAAAAGTTGAATTCAGTTACATGCAGACAGAAAAGATAGCACAAGACAATATATGTATATCGAAGCCACTGGGTACTTGAAGTAAAGACTGTATAGCTGAACCAGACCTACAAAGGATTCTATTGGACAAAAGTGCATAAAGATGAGGATCCACAAAATACAATTTCGAAACCACTCAAGGTCCATTTTCAGTAACTGTTAAAATCACGAGATATAATAATTTGCATATCATAAGACGACACTTGTTTTGATCCCGTTAAGTGAGCCTGTAGCGGTAATACCATGGCAAGTGTACAACACCATGTAAAATCGGAACAGAATGCAAGTGTAAAGACAATATGATTTCTGGTTTTCTACTTTAGTGGCAGTATCCTGAAACAAGTCATCTATCTCAAGAGTTCATATATTTGGACAATCTTAACAACCTCTGATTTTTTAAACATAACTATTGGTAAAGACAAGAACAAAGTTTCAAATCAAGTTTCATCTAGCCCTGACACACTTCTGACAGCTGAACATAGAAGAGAAGAAACAGAGAGCAACCTTTGGATCAAGCTTCCACAGTGAAGACTCTAGCACCTTAATACCAACATCCAGCTGAATCATATCTGAATAACACAGGCAGCATCGATTACCAGAGTACCCAGCAGACCAGTACCAAGTTGAAGGAGCTAGTGAAAACAACCTTTAGCAGTTGTGTCTTCAAGGACAGCAATCTCATCACATGCTTTCCGGTTCATCTCCTCCGCCACGGTTGCCTCCGTCTTCAACCATTCCAGGTAAGCGTCTGGCAGCAATAAGGACATTTTAAACAATAAACATGAAATTTTCCACTTGGAAACAAAGGGACACGCTCACAAATTTCACCAGCAAATCCTTCAGGATTCAAACGAATGCTTTGTTTATAGTAAGAGCGTACCGAGGTCACCCAAATCGCTGCTTGGAATGGCCGCGCAGACGGAGTCCCTGTCCCACTCGTCCATGGCCTCGTCAGCCACCTAAACCAGCTCCAACAATACGGGAGAAATTAGTAACGCGCCCAACAATCCAACCACGAAAACAGTGACGGGTAAACCAAACCGTGGAAACGACCCACTGGACCGCACTCACCTCGTACACGGAGGTAAGGCGCCTCGCGGCGTCCGCCTCCGCCGCCGCCGTGGGAGTCTGCTCCTCCTCCTCTTCCTCTCTTGCTCGCCGACACTTTAGGGAGAGCTCCTCCACACGGCTGCAACCGACACGCAAACGAACAGACGGAAAAGGGGAGAAAAAGCCTTATCAGAGGAACCAGATCCCTGGAGACGAAGAAATCCGCGTGGATGGAGAGGAGGGGGCGCCAAACCTCCGGATGGCGGCCGCGTCTAGGAGCGCCTCCTCGGTGCCCTCCGCCGGGGCCTGGGTCGCGACGGCATCTGTCATGGCCTCTCCTCTCTCTCTCTCTCTCTCTCTCTCCCGCCTAGAGAGTTTTTTCGGGTTTCCAAATGGTGTACGGGCTCGGGCCGGGGAAGATGAGGAGAGAGACGGCTGCGATGTCGCGGACCGGACCGGACAGTCCCATTGGGCCGGAATCATTTGTACTTTAGCCGGGGGCCCATTTGCGCAGGCCCGCGGCCGATATAAGCCGGTCGTCCTATCCAGCACGAGCGTCCTTCTCCGCCTCTCTGGCGCCACACCTCCTATCCTCCCATCCGAGCCCGTCTGCTTCCGGTGGAGAGGGAGCGCCGCGGCGGCGGTGGCGGAGCTCAGGTTTGGCACCCGGTTGAGCTTCCCTCTCTTCCTCCACCTACACTCTGCTTGTTTTCCCCCGATACAGGAATCCCTCACGGACTTACGTCGTAGTTATACGATGCCGAAGTTTGTAACCAAATGTTTCTGCTGAAAAACTGCACACTGAATTTTCACCTTTTGAGGTTCGCAGATTCAGCGACATGATACAGCGGCACTGCGCGACCCGGATGTTTCCTGCAGGCAGCGGTTCCAGTTCCGGCGCCGTCCTCCGCGGCGCGAAATCCAGACGCGCAGGCGGTAGGAGCCACGGCGCCGTCAGGTTCACCCGGCGCTGCGTGAGAGCTAATCTATGGAGGACGGATCGCCTCCGTGTCAAGGTTGCTCCGTCCGAGGTACCCGAGACTTCCTCATTAGTCATTAGTCATTTGTTGATGCCAAGTCAGTTCACCTCTCAACCGTGCCCATAATTCCGAATGACCCATGCACAAACAGATTTTAGCGGCCCTGCAGGCGTCTGGTGTTTTCAGCGGCATCGAGAAATGGAGCCGGTTGCAGCTGGTCACCGTGACGGGGATGGTGGCGTGTGCTGTTCTGGTAATCCCGTCTGCTGATGCCGTTGATGCTCTCAAGACATGCACTTGTCTGCTGAAGGAATGCAGGTGCCCCTTTCTTCATCCTCTTGTTGCAACATAATTCCAGGCCACTACTATGAATAGGTTATCTTTCGTTCCTTTATCCAAAATTAGATTAGCATAGGAGACTAGGAGCACATTATTCTCATTTCTCTGTTGCAGCAGAGTTTTGCTATTTTTTTTTTTGCCTTTCGCAGTTCTGATATGTGTAGACTCATCGAATATGTTGATTGCACTCTACATTTTACTCTATTCGGCCAGCAATAGTCTATCAGCTTTGTTTGCTTTAATGAACTCTGGTAACAGTTTCATTGTTTTATCCAAAGGTGTCTAAATTTACATTTAGCCTGTGGATCATTGTAAAGATTATTGTGAATGAGTTCCCTATGCAAAATATTTTCATCTTTTCAACGACAATAAACTCAGATTATTTTTTTGTTCTCATCTCTATTATCTAAATTACAATGCTCTTTTCAGAATAGAACTGGCCAAATGCATATCCAACCCTGGCTGTGCAGCAAATGTAGCATGCTTGCAGACATGCAACAATCGACCTGACGAAACTGAATGCCAGGTGTGTATATATATTCCTAAAAACCTTCAGTCTAATCGAGTTCATCAGAATAATAAACTCTTTATGCCTTGTTTTTATTGTCCCACAGATCAAATGTGGAGACCTGTTCGAGAACAGCGTAGTCGATCAATTCAATGAGTGTGCTGTTTCACGCAAGAAATGTGTCCCAAAAAAGTCTGATGTCGGCGAGTTCCCAGTCCCTGATCCATCCGCCCTTGTCAAGAGCTTCAATATAGCAGATTTTAATGGCAAGTGGTACATTTCAAGTGGCCTGAATCCTACTTTTGACACGTTCGATTGCCAGCTTCATGAGTTCCATGTTGAGGGAGACAAACTTGTGGGGAACTTGACATGGAGAATACGAACCCCCGACAATGGTTTTTTCACTAGGTCCGCGGTGCAGCAGTTTGTGCAGGACCCCTCACAACCTGCCATACTCTATAACCATGACAATGAGTACCTGCACTATCAAGATGACTGGTAAACACACTTTTACAAAAGATTTGTCTTCAATTTATGAATCTTTAGATCTAACGTTTTAATATTTGTCATGTAGGTACATCATTTCATCCAAGGTTGAAAACAAGGAAGATGACTACATATTTGTGTACTACCGTGGAAGAAATGATGCATGGGATGGATACGGTGGTGCTGTTTTGTACACAAGAAGTAAAACAGTGCCTGAAACAATAGTACCAGAGCTAGAAAGGGCAACAAAAAGTATAGGTCGGGACTTCTCCACATTCATCAAGACCGACAACACCTGTGGTCCTGAGCCGCCTCTTGCTGAAAGAATCGAGAAAACCGTCGAGGAAGGAGAGAGGACCATCGTCAGGGAGGTACAGGAGATTGAGGGTGGAATCGAAGGGGAGGTCGAGGAGCTGGAGAAGGAGGAGAGGACTTTATTTCAGAGATTGGCAGAAGGCCTCATGGAGGTAAAACAGGACCTGATGAACTTCTTGCAAGGGTTGAGCAAGGAAGAGATGGAGCTGTTAGATGAGCTGAACATGGAAGCCACTGAAGTTGAGCAAGTCTTCAGCCGTGCATTGCCGCTGAGGAAGCTAAGGTAGCTCTAGCAGCGACACCAGCCTGTGCAAAAGATGACTTGGAGAACAGACTATCAAGTGGTGGTAAAAGCAGATTCTATTCACTGAGGCACTACTTACAGTAACAGATTGTTGAGCAGGCAGTAAACATTTTGAATCCTATTTTTTCTCTGTGGTCATAATATATCCCAAGATTAGCCTATTTGTAATGTGTCAACGGTTTATGTAAATTTTTGCCCCTACCTACTTGTAAAGCATCAGCGATTGTTGAACAGGTATAGAACTTAAGCTACTTACCCTAATATTATTGGGATCACACTATCTCTTGAGAAGAGTTCAATTTTGTATTTACTTCTTCTTTCATGGCAATTGAAATTTTTAGTTGTGTAAAATTAAAACATTAAAATTTTCTTACATTCATGAATCTTTTCCATTGATTATGCTCAAATCACTCTTGAGGCAAATCAATATTAGAAAAATAGCAGGAGAAGGGCAAAAAAGGTAAACTTGTACGGTTACACCTTCCAATTGGAAGGACTATAGGTTCAGTTGGCGGCGACTATAGTACATGACATTGTCTTACACAACAACAAAGAAACATACATAGCCCTGTTTGCCTTGTTTTTCTCAAAAGCACAGTACCCTATCCATATTCAGCATGGAATCTCCAGATCAAGAGACAATTTGAGAAAAAAATTATTATCAGCAAGGAAATTCTTCAATTCATACTATACAAATCCCGATAGAATCATATGCATGTCCAATAAGCGAAGATCCTATTCAATTGCATATACACTCACACAAACAGTAACAAAGAAAACTAGCACAGAAAGGGTTGCAACATTGGTGATCCACGACGGCAGCAACTAGGAAGTTTTCCAGAGTTCTTTGAGATCTTATTCTCATTCCTCAAAGTATACAACACGGGCATTTCTGAAGAAAAAGGAACAAATATCAGTCCCTAGGGCTAGGATATGATCTATGACAAGGAAAATTCACAACAATATTAAATAAAGTTTCTTCTGTTTTCATGCCTATATCGTGATTTGGTATCTTAACTAGAGTAAACCAGGCCATAGTAAATTAATCGAAACAAACAAAGCTGTGAATTGAATAATTCATTCATGTACTAGTAACATATTTAAGTACCATATGAGAATAAAAAATGATGTTTCGCAACTAAATTAATTTATTCCCTAATTTACCAACCCAACAGCCAGTTTACATCATACAAAATATTGCTATGGGTACTAAAAAAATTTGATGTCACAAACTAAATCTTTTTAGGTATGTATAAAATGAAGCTTATAAAATGCATTCATTACATATCAGTTTGGCCGGTCCAAGATCACATCGCTGCACAGATAGGACTATTAAGAAGAGAGAATGTCTCAAGGTTAACATGGTTAACTTTGATTTAACTATAGGTAGGTTCTTTCCTATTAGAATCGTACTCAGACATTTCTGATGCTAGTTCAATGAATAGTCAAGCTGTTGGCATGAGTACAGGAGGGATTACTTACTAAACTTTTATAAGCAAATAGAGTATTTCCATTTAGTTTGCCCATTCATAATATTAAAGGTACAATCGCCTTTATAGAAATGGAAGATACTGATCCATTGGTGGCATGCAGTAAGAGATAATAAAACAGAGATGCAAGTACATCAGACAAGCTTTTGCATACCGGTTGCGCTTTGTTCTCCTGGTTGTAGGCTGTAGATGGTTGCCCAATAGAAGCGAGAGGTGACAATCGATTGTCCCTCACTTTATTGAAGATACCAGTGTACTTTTCACCTGATGCTGCATTGGCATCATCCCAATCACCAAAGGGTGGTACAGCAACATCCTCTTCAGGCTGATCAATACGAGCAACAGAACATTAGTCTGAAGGCATTTCTATCCTAAATTCATTTCAAGATTCTTGAGAAAAAGATGTACTCCCTCCGAGGCTTGTCATCCTAGAGTCTCTAAGTTTTCCCAATTCACTAGTCATGCTAGCTTCCCATTACACCTTTCTATATTCCCAACAGATCTCTATCTCTTTCTCTCTCTTCCTTTTCAGTATATCTCACATTTTCCATCAGTCCTTAATTCCCGTGCCTAGATCTGAAACGACAAGTAAAGGGGGAAGGAGGGAGTAGGTCATAAGATATATTACCTCATATCCTCGGCCACTTGGCTTTCTGCTCCTTCCAGGAGTACGCTGGCCATGCCCCTCAGATGATACCCTCCTTTCAGGAGTCTGCATTCCCGTTGTTCTGTGCTTCGGTCTTGCTTGGTTGTTTTGTTGCATTGGTGAAGCAGGCCCAGCAGAGGCTCTATACGGACTCCTCGGTGTACTTGCATTCCCTCCTTGTTCTCGCTGAGGGTTCGCATGTCTTCGTTGTGCAGACTCACGGTGTGTGGGGTGTTCAGATAATCGTTGCTGATCGGTTTTGGTTCTCACTGTATGTGGTGGATTGTTTAGACCATGGCCTCGAGGATCAGGTTTGTATGCTGATTGATGCAAAGGTGACTTGCGAGGAGGTTCAGGGTGCCGCTCCGGATGATTTGGGTTGGATGGAATTCCTGTTTTGTTTTTCTGTGCGTCCTCAAACTTCTGTGTGTAAGGAGTGTTGCCAGTGGTTTCCCAGTCCCCGAAAGCAGGAATGTCATCAGATTGCTGTTTCAATCAAGATTAATTAGTACTCTTGCCAATTTATCAAGCATTATGATTTTGAATAAAAAGAAGGTAAAGCAGAAGCATCTCATTGTAAGGGTTATTTTGTGCAAAAACAGAAACAGAAATAAGAAAAAAGGTTCCTGATTTTCTAAACTACGCTGCAGACTTTGCAGTCATGAATCATGATACTTAAAAATAACTGTGAGTGCTATACTGCTATTATATTACTCTATTATGCAACAAAAAATTGTGAATAATGACACATGTAAAGAGAACTATTTGATATCAGTTTCCAGTTTATTACTGGTCAGTATTATAAGTAATGTAATTAATCTGAATATACTCAACTCGAAGTTACCATTGGACAGCATAGCAAATTCAGTAGATTGAATGAGGATAATCCTCTCTGTGGAAACATTTTCCATTCATCAACCTTCAAACAACTGCTTAAAACGTAATAGGCCCAGCATATACAGCAGAAGCAATAAGCCAATTACCACAGAAAAGATAGGTATGTTTGCTAAAAAATGAACTAAAAGTGCTGTCATAACAACACCAATTAAAAACCAGAGGGAGTATCGATAAAGTACGTTGCTTATCTATCAATTGTTCTAGGTCTCTGTATAACTAGCAGATTAAAAACTACAGTGGAAACGTGCTCTTGAAAAGGCAATTTCTACAATTTCTCTAACCCGAACAAGATGTACCTAACAAAAAGTATCATTCTTCCTGTCATTTATTTACTACTCAATTATGCCAACGCAAGAGAAACTCTAAATACCTCAAAATAACCAAACTGTACTAGCTGTACAAAGAGGATTTCTCCACTTAAAATAACATGGTATGTAATCGGAATCAGAAATGATTTACTCACCGCCATCAGTCACTTTGAATCTCAAAGGAGAAACCACAGCCTGCACAGAGAAAATTCTAGGCTTCCACTTTTCCAACTAAAATTCAGAAGAACCAAACTACAGTCGTCCAAATGAAACCACAGAACTAATGAAATCTCAAATCTTTCAACAAAGAAGCACCAGAATTTCACTTGTATACTCTTCAAAGGAGAGTTAGCATAGTGCTCCTTTCATATTGAACATCTAATGCAGACCTACCAGAATTCAAGACAAGAACAGGCCCTTTCCACTTCAAATCCTTCAAAAAGAAAGGATCACAGGATTGAAGGAAGCTCGTCGCCCCAAAGCTCACCAAATCCACCCAAAGAAACCAAAACTTACTCCGGCCACACCCTTCCTACCACTAGAACTGAACAAAACTCCAACCACCGACCCTCTGCACCGAAAGCAATCGACGAGTTCTTCGAAAGTAAAGGGGAAGCGCAACCAAAGGCTGAGTCAAAGGAAACTCTTCTTCCACGCTCAGGTGTACCCAAATCTCCAAGAAAACGGATCGAAGGTTCCTCTCCACACGAATCACCCAAGAAAATACGTTAAAACCTTCCGAAAAAAAAACTCAAATTTCTCCAAGAAACACTCGAATCCCCTCTCGCAAGGAACCAAATCCACCTTCTGACTCTACGGCTCCAGTAAGCTGTTGGTCTGTATATACAGAAGAGTGCCAGGAGAGAGAGAGAGAGAGAGAGAGAGAGAGAGAGGAATTTGGACTAGGAAGAAGAGGTTGGGGGAGAAGAAAAGGAGGGGAGCGAAGGAAGAAGACAAAGCCGTTGACGAGGTGGGGATGGATTCAAAGCCCCCTCTTTTGATTTTTATATTTCTTTCATTATTTATAATAATTGGATTAAAAAAATTGTACGGAGATACTGATGCTTCGTGCCGGATAATTTTTGGATTTATCCACCGATAATTTTGGCTTTATCCACCGAAATTCTATTCCAAAATTAGTGTCTTTTTAGATTTTCACATATTTCTTTATCATTCGTCTTATTAAAAAATTTAAAAAATTATTTATTTTATTTTAAAACATTTATTATTAAAAGTATTTTAAAATTAATTAATTTATTTTTGTATTTTTGCAAATTTTTTAAATAAAATAAATAATTAAACATTGATTTTTAAAAATAAAAAATATCACTTATTTTGATACGAAGGTAGCCGTAATTTTTCACTACTACTGCTGCAGGCTATGGGCACGCGTACCTAACATAAGCCTGACGAGCGTGCATGACGATCGAGCTGCCTGGCGATCTTCCAAATTCAACGAATACAGTTTTCTCGGGGATAATTGTGACAGATATTATCGGTTCTTCCTGGCTTCCAGAGCGAAATTTGCCGTCAACCACGCTCAAAATTCTCCACCTTTGGGAAACACTGGAACTAGTGGAGTATAAATTATTGCAATCTACTCGCTCTGTACAGTAATATATAAGTATGTGAAAGGTTTTACACTTTTTTCAAAAGTATAATATTTTGAGAGTCGTAAACATAATAAATGAGATGAGGTTATATGGGTGGAAAATTTTTTTTGTGATAAAAGTATTTCATTCTATGCTTAATTTGAATTGAAAAATATAGAAATCCTTGTATTCAGCAGGTAGCATCGATAGGTAGAAGTCAACTACGCAGGCTGCTGAAAACGGGAAATAATCGAGCCGCCATCAGAACAGTGGCAGGCTCCGTCTAACTGGTCAACCGATCGTGAAGAGAGTCGGCACGCCCAGAGCCTCGTGATCCTAAGCCAGTGACTCTTTGCTAGGTGTAGTAGTACTACTGCTACGAACCTTAGCAACGGATCGGGGTCCGTGGTACTAATACGGGTGAAAAAAAGAACGGAGTTCGTTAGTGTTTTCCGTCTTGCGTCACGAGACTAATTCATACTACTAAGCGTCCGTGGATCCGGTCCTTAATAACGTGTCGCTCGACTTGTCTGAAGGAGTCAAGCCGACTCGTGGCATGGCGCTCCTGATTTGTTTGCGCAAAGATTAGATGTAGCGCTGCCATCTACAACCACCACTGGTATATGTGCCACAAACCACCAGTTGACTCACATGTCAGTAGCTAAGATAGTGCTGCTAAAGATCTGCTTTCAATTTATTTCACCCTCTTCTTGAAAATATGGATTCTTGCAAGACACAAGAGCCCTCCAATAACCAAAAGCTAAAAGGTTTCCTTTGGTTCGGAAGAGCTTTCATATATCCTCCAGTGTTTTTCATGTATATATCCAATGAAAACCTCGGTTTCAAAGGAGCCCTAACAATGGTTTTAAGAATCTTCTAAAAAAATGTTGCTTCAATTCACTTAAATTCACATCCTTTCTGTGATACGAACCTGAGAAAAATGGTTCGTTTCTTAGGCAGCGGATATATGAGAATGATTAGTCGGATTATTATTGTTTCCTAAACCACAGGTTCCGAATTCAGATCAGTGCGTTGTTACAAGAGATTTGGTCATTGATCGATTAGGTGGGGAAAGGGACCTCTTGACCGGTTCACGTACGCCCCTTGCGTACTTATATAAAATATCCAATGCACGGTGCCCACGATAGGCATATAATATTACTTAACCGATCCCACAACACTTTATCTACGATGTACTAGTAGCTGCTACCCAACGCGAAGGGCTGTTCTGGTTTTCAAACATTCTCATTCTCACGTTAGTTAATGCACAGGATATAATGCTGTGTCTAAACTACACGTCTAGAGCAATCGGCCGATAGCTATCATGATGCACATTCTATTGTATCCGTTCTATTGTCAGTCTGTACAGACGCGCCATGTTTCACCCATGAAAGATTGCCAGCACCAAAATATGGTAAAAATGTTAAAAATGCGCACTATGTTCGGTGGGTACGAGGATGCTGTTCGGCATGAGGTGAGACGACTACTGCAGCCTCTGCAACCTCTTTATATCTGACTCTACATCCACCGGAAATTTCAGCAGATCCTTCAGCTTGGTTGCTGCTGCGTCCAGGTCATCAATTTTCAGGTATCTTTTGCTTGGAGATGCAAATAGAACCTCGTTTACGTCCTCATCAAGTTGCAGCGAGTACAGGTGCTCAAAGGCCTGCAAAGGAAAGTCGATATGGCTTGACAAATGTACTTGTTGGGAGTACCCTAGGCAGTGTAAACCAGAACAGCATCAAACATCTTACCGCTTTCAGTCGTGAAATAACCATGTCCCTGACTGAAGATGACCGCGAAACTAGATTGATGATGAAAAGACCATCTTTTGAAAGGAACTGTTTTGCTGGCAGCAGGAAAGAATCCTCAACAAAGATTGCTGGTGGGCAAGACAGCCCAGAGCTGTGGAAACAACCAATGGTCTAAAATCAGTGTCGAAAGTGACAATCTGATAAAGTGAAAACAGAATGGTAAATGAAAGGCAAATGTATAATCCAGCTTATGTGAACACATACATCACAAACAATTCATTTTCATCTTGTCAAAGTAGATTTTTTTTTTGATTGGTTGTCAAAGTAGATTTACCCCTAGAAAGAAGATGAGTTTGTTCAGCAACATGGCAAGACAATACCTTAGATCAGACGAATCGACATCGATGATAAGAATCTTGATCGCATTATTATCACTTCCATTTGACACAGAATGGGTTGCAGCAGCAGATTCTTCAATAAATTTGACACCATCGACCAAATGCACCTAACATGGTGAAAGCGAGAAAAACTTAATGAAGCTCAGTGCAAAAACTAGCAGACCGATTAACACCTGGGCACTGCAGTGAAAATAGGGAGATTACAAGCTTAACTAAACCACAAATCCAAAATTTGACTACAATCATTGTTACTGATAATATTACTACTTTATAGACAAGAAAATCCCATCATGGTTTCGTTATCAGCATTGACAAGCTTCAGAGTTCTTTTCTTTTTTGTGGGGTGGGGGGTGGGTGGGTGGGGGGGAGGTGAACTAAAACATCACTATTTAAGCTCAGAGAATTTTCAATGGAACTCTGAACTAAGTTGGAGTAGATGTTAGCTACAGACCTACAGTCTACACCACTAAGTATGCTATCTATATTTGATCATTAAATTCCAAATCAAGTAATAAGTAGTCAAATCCACCTATGCCAGTGTCGTGGGCCTATCCTATATGGTCAACATCAGTCAAGGTTTTAAATTTACTTAGCACCACAGCGAATTCTGCTCTTTCAGAATTCAGATAATAGTATAGTACAAGAATATACCTTCAATTTTTCATCCACTGAGAAGCCAAAGTATTTCTTCGCTAGCTCAGCTACCATGGGGTCCAATTCAACAACCTGTAAATTTTGAGGAGTGTGATCACCACCATTTAATTTGTTGACAAAGATGAAATCCCTAAATTCATTTTACCTCAATATCTACGAAGGGAAGACATCCACGGAGAAACATTGGTAAACAGCCTGCACCAAGACCAATAATTGTAGTGCTGACCTGCAAAATGCAAAACAAAACAACATAAAAGGTTGTTACTTACACTAGCCAACCAGAAAATATGAATTAAAATTAGCTATATACTATAAGGATGCTGAAAGTTAACAATCCTAGATTCCTAGTAATTCGATTACTTCATACAAATAGCCTCAGCACTCTGATTCACACTCTTAAAAGCTGAATTTTACATGTGGAATCATAACAAGTACTTACTTTTACTTCAGATGCTGCTGCAGCAGTAAGAGCAGATGCAACTAAAGAAAGCCCGGATATGATACTGCTGTGATAAGAGCTACCAAGAAAGCTATGATCGATCCTTAAACTGTTCTTGGACCCTGGATATCATGCAAAAAAAAACAGCAGGGGATTTTAAAAACCACAGATTGTAAAATTCATACTGAATCTTGATTGCTTATTGAATTAGTGAACACAAAAAAGAATTCAAAAAAAGTGACGAATCCAAAAACACAAAAAAAATGCACTAGAGGATTCGCCGCTCTTGTTTTAATGGACAGATTGAGGTGGAAGAGAATAAATAAATTGTCATGTACAAAGAAATAATTCACCATGTATGTAGCAAGAAACCTTAGGTAAGTCATGTTGCACATTCAAATTTACATAAGAAAAGAAATAAAATACCTTTTTTCTGGCCCCTTCTCTTTTTTGAGGCTGCAGATGCACTTTTGTTCTTTTTTTCTGTCTCGTTATTGGAAGAATCTCTGACAAGCAACGATTCAGATTGCACTAAACCAGAACTTCTTTTAAAAATAAGCCGCCGAAACATTTTCTCAGATGTGGAACTTTGGTCCCCGTCAACATTTTCATAAACAACATCTTCGACAACCATTGGACCAGTTATTTCTGAGGTTACCTTCCAGATGCAATGCAAGGAGGTCAGATGGAAATGTAAGTGTGCAACTCAAAAGTAAACAGAGTTGCAACTAACAAGTGAGCTGTTACGGTATAGCATCAGGGCTGTGAGACGATGGAATATATATATATGAAGTAGGTGGTCAGGATCTTGGTTGGACCTTGCCATAAGCCAGGAGAGATGCACCCTACAGTGTGAGGCAGAGGGAGGGGAAGAAGGCTTCTACTTATTGTGCCTTGGCCAATGAAAATGAAACTGGCTGCCAAGTCTACCAGATACTTAGGCTAACCATGACAGGATCATGAGATTGAAAAACTAGCAAACGCGTGCTGCACCTTCTAAGAAAGTCTGCTGATATACTACTCAAAAGAAGCCTGATTCTTTGTCAGAATTACAGTGCCATGTTAGAGGAAAACATAGCCAACTCTTCATACAGAACTAAATCAAGTCAAAACACCAATTGATGATGCCCAAACAGAATATTTCTAGTTCACTGCAAGGATAGCCAGGACTGGAATATTAGCGCTCAAATTTTGCCAGGGTATACAGAGAAGACTCGATTGGATGGCTCCACCTAAGCAACTTCATAATTAGCTAAAGCTAACAATAGCTATCAGAGAAAATCAGACAACTGTAGTTACCTCTTGTAGAGCATCTCTTTGTTTCACACCATCACCAGCAGTCATGAACCTGCATTATTGTTGACATACCACCAATGCATGATTGATATAAATATTTTAAATTTTCTACTTGTATTTGTTTGACGAAAGCAAGTTCACAGAGAAAAAAAAATGTTTGTTATGCCCAAGCCCCAGGTATTTGATGAGACTATCCAAATATAATTGTACACAAGCCATCTGCTTAAGAGTTTTGCTTGTACATATACTGATATCAAAAGGCTACCAAATCCACACTAGAAAATGTTGATACATACGGTATAGGGGCCTCCTCTTCAGGATTTCCAGGTTCTAGATTCTTAACAAGGGGAGATAAATCCTTCTGGGAGTAGCAAAAAGTAATAATATTTAGGGTAGGCCTATATCAAATACTAGCATCTGGTATAACAACAATGTAAGTGCAGAAACATCACCTTAATAACATCCATGTCAGCACTTGCATGCCTGCTATCCAAGAATACCTAGTATAACATAAATATGGATAGTTGAAATGATGTTCAGTCACATTATATCAACATCAAATTAACTATAAAAGCAAGGTTTGCATCCATAATATTGGTACCATAATTAGACGGGCAGCCTTTGCACTTTCAACAACATGCCACTGTCCTTCTTCTGAAGCAAATAACCATTCCTGAGCTCGAACCTGAAATAGAACTACTTTAGTGAATTTGAATGGAATTTAGAAACTGAGCTTTCTACCAAATTATTCGAAGAAAATCCTAAAATTATTCAAGCAATATGTTACGTTATTCCAGTTATGATATTGATCCTAGCTGGAAGATCAACTAACCAGAACCCTTTTTTCAAGGGAAAAACATGCAGAGATTCTTTTATAACTCCAAAAGTTAGAGAATAAAACGTTATTTTTAACGAATTCAAGTAGAATTTAAAACTGTGAGCTTTTCAACAAATTAATAGAAGGAACTCTTAGAAGATTCGAGGGGATGCATTGGAAATTATGCCAATTATGGTACCAATCCTAGCTAGAAAGACCAGCATTAAACTTCCGAGCATCTGGTTGCATGATAATATACGCTCTCAGTTCACTTTTATTTTTCATTCTAGCATTCAAAAATTGTTCCCAAATACTTGTCATTCTCACTTCCCAGTATACTGTCTCTTCCCAATACACATTTCTCTCTTCCCAACACAACTTTCTCACTTCCCGATGCACTTTCTTTCCAATACAACTCTCTTCCGTTTTCGAAAAAAAAATACACCTCTCTTCCCAATACTTTTTCTTAATTCCCGCGCTCAGAGCTAGAATGACAACTATAAAGAACAGAGGGAGTACCAGTTATTTAAACTATTTCTTCAAAGTTAGAACAAATCAAGGAACTGATTGACAGGAAATTCAGTTGAACAAATTGTAAATACTGAAACAGACATACCACAAATGGGCAATGCATAACAAACCTTGGGCACAATAAAAATCCCACAGTGATACACAAATGTTTCTGTTCTGTTCTTGGAGTCCAATAAAACAGCCTTGTAGCAAAAGAGTGAATTCCCATGTTCACCAAGAATGAACTGCTTCCTTCGCCCTGGAACAATCACCTTCAGATCCCCAATAATTCCTAGCTGAAGATCTCGCAATGAAACAATCACATCAGAACCAGAGGAGTATGACTCTCGGATGATGTTCTCGTTTTCAAGGGCACGAATAACAGCATTTTCCTGTGGTGCCAATAAACAAAAGATAGAAGTGATAATTTGAATTTAGTATCCTAACAGAAATTTCAAATTATTTTTCAGTCAGTTTAGAAGAATATAACTGTACCTGTTTCATGTTACAGTATTCAGCAGACTGGTTCAATGATGATTTTATAGTCTGTGCTATACCCGCATTCCCTTTTACCATAACTGCCATGAAGGTCTGAAAGGCAGATCTTTTAGAGGGTATAGCTTCAATACTCATCTCCCAGCCAAATCTGAACTCAGACAAAAGTAATGCTGAAAGAAAAAAGGAGAAAACATTAAGTTGAATCTTCATACCAAGCGTGTTAATAAAATAGAATATAAAGTTTAGTGTTCTATTATCCACATAGAATGATTTTCTCAAAGTTGATCAACAATATAAGTGAAAGAACGTCAGTTGACTGACCAGGAACACTGGATTACAACTGGAAGAGAAGATTCTAAAACGATAAAACCTCACATCCATTGAATTCATGCTAACATGTGGTGATAAAAGTTGAATCAGAACTCTCTCACTGCACAGTTTTTTTTCTCGAAAAAGTAGGAGAGCTGCGCTTCATTATATTAAGAAGAATAAATACGGGACAAGAACCTGGTACAACAGAGTGCAGATCAGTACATCCTAAACACTCAATGCCACCTAAAAAACGACCAAGGCCAACAACTAGTCTGTCGGGGCATGAGCAGTCAAGAATGATAACACCCTCGACCCCGCTAGCCCCCAAAGATGGTGCTCTTCAGCTAAAAGGTCCAGCAACTTAGTTAAGATAGGGGTATCTCCATCAAACACGCATTGGTTACGGTGATTCCATAGGACCCATGATCCAAGAACAATTAGAAAGTTTAACCCTTGTCCTGTGAGTCCTTGGCTTGCTTGAGTAGTCTGTTCCCATCAAGTAGCAAAACTATAGACTGTCGACTGTGGTGTTAGCCTTTGGCGACCACTCTCACTTCACAGTTGAAGAGGGGGGGGGGGGGGGGGGGGGGGGGGGTGATGACTCTATATAACCACCAAAGAATGGAGGAAAAAGCAAAAAAGCGTAATCCAGATTTTTGGAACTGAAAAGGTAAAGCTTGAAAAATTGAAGAAGTATCAGAACCAAGAAAAAAAAATTGAAGAAAGGTAAGAGTGGACAGAAACTGACCTAAAACATGAGATTCTGCAAGGGTAAGGCACACAAACTTCCCTCCTGATTTCAGAACTCTCTTGACCTGCAAAATATGCTGCCTTAGTCAGACATATCAAGAATACGTAGCATTTCCATAATGTGTCCTCAATTTGTCCTTTTCATGAAGTAAACAAAAGAATTTAAAATTCAATATAAGCCAATCAACAGACCTCATTCAAGTATTTCATCCCCAGTTTTGTCCCAGCCTCTGGCTCCATAAGAGCGTCCAATCCTCCCTTATCAAGTATGACATCAAATGACCCATCTGCAAACTGATTATCACTTACGTCAGGTAGTTTGGTTAGGATCTATGCATTACGAACATATGACACATGCGAAGTTGCTTTAGCAATAAAATGCATATAACGCAAATGCTGGAAAGATACGGCATAGAAAATTTGGCAAGTTTGAGAAAACCAACATTTTCTTTAAAAAAAATACTAGCCATGAGCCGAAAACGAATAGGCTGAACAAATAAACCTTATAAATGGTAATCGAGCAATAGTCAACACTCAACAAGAAAGTTCACCATCCAGTGTAACATTCATCACAAATAAATCCCATAAGGTATGGTACTAGAGTCTCTCAGACTATCAAACAAACAAAAAGTAAATGTTCCTTTTTAGTTTGACTCATCGCAGTGCAGTTACCATGAAATAAAAATCATGGTACCTTAACATGACTTCAAAATGACAAATATACTAACACTTGTTCAAAACTCAAAAGTGCCAATTCGAACAGATATAGCAGAATTATCTACATTTCCTGTTTAAATCAGCAAAATGGTTGCTATTTGAGCTAAATGATCAAGAGACTGCATGCTGAATTCAATTTGACACTGAATTCAGACATTTAAGTGGCAAATAGCACCTTCTACCAAAACAATCAAGTCCAATCAAGTGAGGGGTCTCACAGCGCAGTGGCAAAGGCCACTGGCCAGAGCGCTCCCGTCCATGGTTTGACCCCCGGGTGCTGCACCATACACAGCAGGAGCCTCTCTTACCGTATTCCCTTTCAAACAAATCAACTCCAATCAAGCATTGTTTGATCATAGCTACGACATCAGCAAGCTCAGCGGTTATCATTTCAAGTGATGTAATCATTTCAAGTTCAATCAGCAGCTCGAATTCTGACCCAGACAAACAAGCTAACGATAAACGCAAAATCCAAGTTACAGACAACCAGCCCGTACTCCAACAGTTGACGTTTCCCTCTTCGGGTCTTACTTGCATGTCGGTCATGTCCATGACGCGCCACCGCATCTCGGGGCGCGCGCGTGCGTGGCGGCGGAGCATGTCGGCGACGACGACACGGGAGAAGTCGACGTTAGTGATGCGGCGGAACCCCGCGTCGTAGAGTTCCTCCGAGAGCTTCGAGCTCCCGCATCCGGGAACCAGGATCTCCGCCGCCTCCCCGGCGCCGCTGCCATGGAGGAGGTCGAGGAGCGGGGCCTCGAGCGGCGGCCACTCCGCGTACCACTCGAAGCTGTCGTCAGTGCCGCGGAGCGCGAAGAACTTGTCCCAGTTCTCCCGCGACGTGAAGTCGCCTAGGGTGTCTAGGAGCTGCGCGCCCGCCGCCGGCGTGTTCGCCATGGGAGAGAGCCCGAGGCGTGGAACCCTAGTTCAGGGGTTTAGGAATGGGGATGGTCGGTTGAGACGACGGGAGGGAAAACGGAGCAGCGGTGTCGACAGAGCAAGGAGGTTAATGGACTGTGGCCATCGGATCGAGAATCAACAGCTACTCGGTTTTAAAATATAAACTTTGATAATTTATTTTATAAAAAAATATAATAAATATATTATATTATTATTTACTTTATTATTAGTATTATTTGAAGTATGACTAATAATTTTATATATTTGAATAATTTTTTAAATAAAATAAATAGTTAAAATTAATGTTATAAATTAACAGTGTCAAAATTTCAAAACCGGAGGAAGTGCTAATTCGTTTGAAAAATATAAGCATTTCTAGAATTAGTGAAAGTCAAATTTTATCACTTTAACCATTAATAATGAAGAATCAATGATGTTTTATCATATAAAAATTATATTTTTTAATTCATCGTAAAATAAATTTTTATAAAAATTATCTTTTTACATTAGAAATTATGTAATTTTTTAGATATTATTAGTAAAATTTATAAAAATTTGACTTAACTAAATTTAGAAATGCTTATATTTTAGAACGGAGGTATTATTATTCTTATGAAGTAATTTAACATCATAAAACTCCACTTTTCATAAGATTTTCAAAACAAAATGAACTCATGGGAACTTGGTTGAATATGGAACCTCCCGTCTCTCCATCTGTTCAATGTATTGTCTGGTTCGTTGGTGCCATCTGAAGCTACAGATGCTACCAATCAAATTCATCTTATGCACTGATACTATCAATTCTTTGTTCCACTAAGCCGCTCAGTTTGGCATTTGTACAGGGTTGAGTAGTAGTAGTAATAGAGATTGTGCATTTCTGAAAACTGTAGCTGCTGTAGACGGGAGAGGCTTGAATGCTTGAAAAGATTTTTTTTAATATCTCTAACACCTCTTTAAACTCATCATGGTGCATCAGCAACACTGAGTTTGAAGAGGAAAAATCTATACTGATGTCGAGTCTGTGCCTTTGTAAAGAAATCAGTTAACTGTAACGTTGAAAGAACGTACCGAGGAGCAACAATCATATCCTGAATCTGTGCCCGTGTATAATAAGCATCAACACCAACATGCTTGGTGAGCTCATTTTCGTCGGATTACGAGAAATACTGAGAGCCTCTGTACTGTCGATCAAAAAAGAAGTAGCAGCGGACACTGAAACACCAAAGTCCTCAAGCAACCATCGCAACTAAGTAATCTCCGCTAACACTAGAGCCATAGTCCGCAACTCAGCCTCTACACTCGAACGAGAAACTGATGTCTGCTTCTTAGTCTTCCAAGAGATGAGGGAACAAAAAAAAACACAGTAAACAAAAAAAGAGCGACAATAAGAGGAATCACTAGTCCAGGTATCATCAGAATACGCCTGGAGTTGTAAGGAGCTAGAGCGAGAAAAGAACAGCTTCCTAGAGATAGTTCCACGAAGATAGCGTAGAACTCGAAGAAGGTGGCTATAGTGGATCTGGGTAGAAGCAGAGACAAACTAGCTTAAAATATGCACAGAGTACAAAATGTCAGGACGAGTGACACCCAGATAAATGAGACTCTCAACAATATATTTATATCGTGTGAGATCCGAAAGAGGCTCACTATCAGTGGCACAAAGATGGAATTGAGCTCCATGGGGGTCTCAACAGTACGATCATCTATCGGAGAAGCACGACCAAGAAGATCCTTAATATACTTTTCTTGAGATAAGTAGAAACCCTCTGGAGTGGAAGATATCTCTATCTCAAGAAAGTATTGAATAGGACCAAGATCTGACATCAAGAATGTCTCATTGAGACGGGCCTTAACGAAGGCAATGTAGGAAGGATCATCTCTAGTGAGGATTATGTCATCGACATAAAGAAGAAGAGTCTGACCACGGGTCGAAATGTGAACAAAGAGCGCAGGATCATGATTATTGACAGAAAAGCCAGCAGCTGTAATCATAGACGCAAAACATTGAAACCAAGCACGAAGAGCTTGTTTCAGGCTATAAAAAGAGCGTCAGAGGCGACAAACCATACTCTCAGGAACAGAATACCCAGGTGGTGGTCGCATGTAAACCTCCTCCTGCGACTCACCATTAAGAAATGTATTCTTAACATCAAGCTGAGAGATGGATCATTGGCAAACGGAGGTAACAACAAGCAAGGTGCGAACAGTGGTCATACGAGCAACCGGTGCAAACGTCTCGTCATAGTCACGCCCATGGTCTTGCTGAAAATCATGAGCAACAAGACAAGCCTTATATCACTCAAGTGAACCATCAGAGCGGGTCTTGACTTTGTAAACCCACTTACACGTGATAGGACAAACAAGTGAAGGAAGTGGAACAAGATTCCAAGTACCAGTATGCTCAAGAGCAGCAATCTCCTCTGCCATAGCATGTTGCCATTCTTGATGAAGAACGGTATTACAATAAGAAAGCAGCTTAGGAAGGACCGAAGCTGAGTAAGCAGCTGGGGTGAAGAAGGCAGTAGGCTTTCGAATACGATGACCACGTCCAAGAGGGGTATGATCAAGATTAGAAGTAAGTTGCTCATGAGCCGTCAAAGATGTATCAATGGGAGAAGACACATCAAGCAAAGGCTTAGGAGGAGGTGGAGCATCAGAAGAAGAGACAATCCACCTAGTATAAACTTGAGTCACAGGTGGCTTCATAGTATAATTAGTAGCCACAACAGATGGCTCGGAAAAAAGAACCACTGAACTCTCAGTAAAGGTGGGTGGATCTCTGGAAGACGCCACAGGAAGAGGTGCCAATGAAGAAGACACCAAAGGTGAAGACGCAATAGGAACATCAGAAAAGTGTAAAAAGATAAAGTATCAGCCAAGAAAGCAGGAGAATCATCAGTCAAAGGACGTGGATAGTAGGTTTAGACTCATCAAAAAACGGCATCCCTAGACATCCTCATCCTATGAGCAACAGGATCCCAACAACGATAACCCTTATGCTCAGTAATATACCTTAGGAAGACACACTCAACAGACTAAGCAGTCAGCTTTGTGCGCTCACGAGAAGCAAGCAGCATATAGCACACAGTCAAAAAGACGAAGGCTGGAGTAGTCAGGCGTCTTACCACAAAGACGCTCAAAAGGTATCCCACCTCGAAGAGCAGAAGAAGGCTGAATGTTGATTAGATAACTGGCGGTGAAAACAGACTCAGCACGAAAACAAGGAGGGACAGAGGAAGCCAGCATGAGAGTGCGAGCAGTCTCAAGGAGATGACGATGCTTGCGCTCAGCAACACTATTCTGAGCATGAGCCCCTGGACAGAAAAACTGGCAAAGGTGCCCTGCTCAGAAAGAAACTGACTAAGAGCGTCCGACAGATACTCGTCTGCCGAATCTGCACGAAAAACACGAATAAAAATGTCAAAGTGGGTACGAACCATAGCTACAAACATTTTATAGATGAATAAAACCTCACTACAATGCTTCATAAAGTAGATCCAAGTGTGGTGAGAAAAATCATCTATAAAAATGATATAATATCTGTGACCCCTTTAGAGGTAAAGGGGGTCGTACCCCGAACATCTAAACAAGATTAAAAGGACGCTCAGACACTGACTCACTGGAATGATAGGGAAACTGAATCTGCTTTTTCAAACGCCGTCTCTGACACTGGTGTAAAGACTCGCGACCAAAAACTGGATCTAAGAGACCACGGCTAATCAAGGTGGATAGACGAGAAGCACACACATGACCTAAAGGATGCCACTGAGTAAAAGACAACGTCGATGAAATAGCCAAGGCAGAAGCAACATGACTGGCAGGCGCGACGGAAGGAACACGTAGCCAGTCAAGCTCTCAAAAGTGCTGAGAATCACGACAGCAGGGGCCAGTACCAACCAGGCGACCTGTGTGACGATCCTAAACATAGCAAAAGTAAGAATCAAGAATAACACGACAGCTATGGTCAGTAATTTGGCTAGCGGATATCAGCTGCATGGTCAAATAAAGAATATGAGAGACATCAAGAATAGAAAAGGAGTCAATAAGAAGGATCCCTTGCCCCACAACATGAGAGAGGAACCATCAGCAATATAAAAAAAAGAGAACTAGAAGGAGAACAAAGAGAGGTAAGATGAGTGGTATGAGGAGTCATATAGAAAGAAGCACTCGACTCAAGAATACAAGGAGCAATACCTGAAGTGAAAGGTGATCCCTGAGCAGAAGTGAAAGGACCTAGATGTCGACTAGAGGGGGGTGAATAGGTGTTTCTGAAAATTAACACAAACTTGCAGCGGAAACTAAAACTGCCAAAGCCGAAACTTCCGATTTTGCTTGGATAGCACAGTAAGTAAACGCATAAACCGGAACGTTCGGTTTATAATACCGGAACTTTCGGTTTTCTCGAGACAGAGGGATAAACTAGAACTTTGAGCGATTTCTCGAGAAACTTGCAAAGCACCTTTAAGAGAGTACAAGGAACAAGAAAGCTACTTGATTCACAGAGAATCAAGGGTTAGTCACAAGCACAACTTAAAGAAATAAGAAATGCAAATCAAAGCAAAGACACGAGGAATTATTTCACCAAAGTTTAACGACTTGCTCCCAAGTCATCTACGCCTCCGTTGAGAAAGCTTAAGCTGCTCAAAAGGCCAACTCCAAGCCGGGTCTCTTTCAACCACTTTCCTCAAATCACTATCTTGCTTCTTCCCTTGCGGAGGCGAAGCGGGCCTTCACAAACTTTTTCGTGGCACACCACAAGCTTGGTGGCTCACCGAACGACGCCAATCCGTCTAGGAGGTTTCACCTCTAAGAGTAACAAATACTCACGGATTTGCAATTCAATGCTCAAGTGCTCAATGGATGGGAGTGCTCAAATGTGCTCTCAAAAAGCTATCTCTCAATCTAACACTTATGATTTCTCACAAATCACACAAGCCTCACAAAGAGGGGTTGAGGAGAGCTCTAGAATGCTTTTGCTCAGTTATAGACGTGGGCAACACCAGCAGCAACCACTAATACCATTACCGGACTGTCCGGTGAACTTCTCTTTTGAACTTCTAAAGACACCTCTTCTGGATACCTCCTCCGAGACTCACGGGACTATCCAGTCTCTCACCAATGGATTGTCTAGTGACTTCTTCCTGATGATTCCAGAGAGCACCTCTCTCTAGACTTCGAGCTCCTTCACTCACCGGACTGTCCGGTGACTCCCGTCGGATTGTCCGGTGACCTCCTGTCTTCAGCTCCCAGAAACATCTTCTCTAGACTCCTGGCTGCGACCCTCACTGGACTCTCTAGTGACACCAACAGACTGTCTGGTGATCTCTTCAGCTGTTGGAACTTGACTGCTTCAAGACCTTCAAGCTTTCGACTGCAACTCTTGACATCCTCAAGCTTTCGTTGATCACACAAGTGCCTCAGAGAACCAAGGGCATTCACACACCTTAATTCCTGTAAAACTGAGACAAGTGACCCGACCCCTCTTAATAGTACCAGGTATTTCTTATAGACACAAGGCCTAAAAGCTAAACCAAACATGGCGCTAAATCATCCTTAGCCTTGAACCAGCTCCCTCCTTGGAAACACTCCGGAGACATGAACAATCTTGCAGCAACCAACTCGTAGAGGTGTAGAATAGTGTTGATAAGCCTACATCCAACGAGTTATTTTATGTTTCTCATTCAATCACCAAAATCATTCATAACTTTGAGGGGCTTCAATGGTCATGAAGCTAACAATCTTCTCCTTTTTGGTGATTTATGACAACCATGATGCAAAAGATTGAGATGATGCAAAAGATAGAAATGAAAGCACAAGACAACCTTGAGAGAAAAAGATAGGCTCAAGTTGTCTTACCATCTCTTGCTAAGAAGTCCACAAAAATTGCAAGAGGTTTTATACCTTAGCTTTGGAGCTCCCCCTCGAACTGTGCATTGCTTACTTTCTTCATATTCTTTGATTTGATTGGTTTTCTTGAGTGAGACTTCATTCATATTCAAATTTTTGGTTCCCTCTACCTGTCTCCTACAAATAGAGAATAGCCACAAGACAAGTAGAGGGCAAAGGATAGTAACCAACGGATTTAGAGGAATAGGAAAGATTACTCCCTTTTTGGTCTTTGACGCCTTCATCTCTTCACATTTCTTTCTTTCCCAATCTTCAAGTCTTAATTAATCATCATCTTCTCCTTTGAGCATATACGACCATCTTTACTTTTCTCATCATCTTCATTTCTCAATCCTTGATCATCTTTGCTTCTTTCCCCATTTGTCATCTATCAACCAAAAAGGAAAGCCACAAAGAAGAAGAATACAATAGAATAATAATTATGATGAGATACAAAACAATATTACCGGATCTTTATGATTATCTTCTTCAATTGTTTTCTTGCTCATCATCCCTTGTGTCTTGATCGTCTTCTTGATTCAAAGCTACTTCTCCCCCTCTTGTTAGCATCCATCCTATAAAATGGTCATCCAAGAAACTTCCTCTTCTCTCAACATGAGGGGGTTAGTGATGCATATGGGAATGTATGAATCATAGTCTTTGAGTCGCGTAAGTAGTTTTATCCTTAGAGCTCGAAAGATCGTAATTCAGTGGCATAAAGCTCACAATTGCTATGAAGGAGTCTAGGAGTAATTAACTTATATTGCTTATGAGTAATTCCCCGTAGACCCGTGCTTGATGTCAAGGCACTAGATGTAATGCATGAAATGTACATGAATACAAAACTAGAATAAAAAAACATGTACATGATGAAGAAATACTAAAAAAGAAATACCCTCATCACATTTGAATCCTCTCGCAAGATTACTCACAATGACCCTCATCTTCTAGCCTTGGGCACCCCTTGAACATTCTTCCCAAGCTTTTCATAATCATTGCTATCTCGAAAGGGTTAGATGACAGACCTACAAAACAAGAATAACAACAAAAACAAAGCAAACACAAGCAAACAAGTATATACAAAGGAAATGCTAAGCTTTGGAGGTTACTCAAGTGAAGTCCGAAAGATAAAAAATGTTGAATTCTCCTCTTAGCCTGTTGGAGTTCTTCTTATAAAGGGGCTTTGTGAATATATTGGCCAATTGATCATTTGTCCTCACACTTATAAACTCAATATCTTTCTTGGCAACATGATCCCTTATGAAATGATGCTTGACCTCAATATGTTTAGCATGCCCATGATCACCCTTATGAAGTGCCATATTGATTGCACACTCATTATCACAATAGAGAAGAATTTGGTTGTACACCAATCCATAGTCCATGAGAGTTTGCTTCATGTAGAGAAGTTGACCACAACAAGCACTGGCTGCCACATATTCTGCTTCAACCGTTGAGAGAGCCACAATATTTTGCTTCTTAGAGCTCCAAGCAACCAATGATCTCCCAAGAAATTGACATCCACCGGAGGTGCATTTTCTACTCACTTTGCAACTATCGAAGTTCGAGTCGAAATACCCAACAAGATCAAAGCCTCCATCATTTGGATATCAAAGTCTCATAGTTGGTGTATACTTAAGGTACCAAAGAATCCTTTTGACAGCACTTAAATGAGATTCTTTAGGGTTAGCTTGATAACGAGCACATAAGCATACACTAAACATAATATTCGAGTGAGAAGTGGTAAGATATAATAGAGAACCAATCATAGATTGATAGAGCTTCTTATCAACCATTTACCACTCTCATCTGGGCCATGAATACCATTTGTGGCCATTGGAGTCTTGATTGGCTTTGAATCCTCCATACCGAAGCGCTTGAGGAGATTTCTTTTGTACTTCTCTTGATAGAAGAATGTTCTCTCTTTCATTTGCTTGACTTGAAAAATGAGGAACAAATGAAGCTCACCTATCATGGACATCTCAAATTCTTTGGCCATAAGATCACGAAATTCAGCATTATAGACTTCATTGGTAGAACCAAAGATAATATCATCCACATATATTTGGCACATAAAAAAATCATCATCAACATATTTAGTAAAGAGAGTGTTATCAATACTCTCTATCTTGAAGCCCTTGTTGGTGAGAAAATCTCTTAGCCGTTCATACTATGCCCTTGGTGCTTGCTTGAGACCATACAATGCCTTCTTCAACTTGAAGACATGATCGGGATGCTTGAAATCCTTGAAGCCGAGTGGTTGCTCAACATAAACCTGCTCATTAATATAGCCGTTAAGAAATGCGCTCTTCACATCTATTTGATATAATTTGAAGTTAAAATGTGAAGCATAAGCTAGCAAGTTTCGAATAGACTCAAGTCAAGCACAGGGGCAAATGTCTCATCAAAGTCCACCCCTTCCACTTGAGAATAACCCTTGGCAACAAGTCTTGCTTTGTTCCTCACGACATTCCTGTTCTCCTCTTGCTTGTTTTTGAAGACCCACTTGGCACCAATGATGTTCTTGTGCTTCGACTTCTTCACCAATTCCCACACTTGATTCCTCTCGAAGTTGTTTAGCTCCTCTTGCATAGCAATATCCATTTGTGATCTTTCACCGCCTCATTGATGTTCTTAGGCTCTATCAAAGACACAAAAGAGAAATTCTCACAAGCAATGTTAGCCGTATAATCATCATTAGAATCATTAGTATAATTTGGCTTTTATTGATTTCTCCTAGTTTTTAACCCTTGAGAGGGACTCCCAATAATCAAGTCACTTTCATGAGCTCGAAAAATGGGTTTGTGCCTCTTTGGAGCCTCTTGATGTGGTGCTTGTGGTGGAGAGACATCTTGTGCATCTTGTATGGCTTGCTCTTTGGAGATGACGGTGTCTTGTAGTCGAAGCGGAGAGCTACAATCTTTTTCAATCTTTGATGTCATTGTTTGACATGGTGGTGTACCACTTGATGTAGGCGATCTTTGATATCTTGGAGTAGTAGGTACTTGAGGTGACTCATTTGGTGCTTGTGCACTTGATGATTGTTCCACTTGAGTTGTCGATGTAGTGTTCTCACGTAGAGTCGTGGAGGAGTCTTTCGGTGGCGGAGTGAAAGAGTTATCTTCTCTTGGTAGAACTTCTTGTACGGGCATCTTTTGCATTGCCTCCTCTAAGGGTTCATCATCATCTACTTCACAACTATAAGATTCTTTGTTCTCTTGAGAATCATTAATTTTATCAAATTGCACATCACATGATTTCTCAATAAATTCAGTAGTTGTATTGAAAACACAATAAGCTTTAGAGTTACTAGAATATCCGACGAGAAATCCAATGTCGGTCCTCTTCTCAAACTTACCAAGCCTCTTCCTCCTCTTAAACATATAGCATTTACATCCAAAGACTCGAAAATAGCTCACATTTGGCTTCTTTCCCACCAATAACTCATAAGGGGTCTTCTTTAAGAGACGATGTAGATAAATACGGTTTGAAGTATAGCATGCCGTGTTGATGGCTTCAGCCCAAAACCTCTTCGGAGTCCCATATTCATCCAACATAGCCCTAGCAAGCATGACAAGAGTCGATTCTTCCTCTCTACTACACCTTTTTGCTCCGAGGTGTAAGTAGCCGAGAACTCATGCTTGATGCTAAGATCATCACAATACTCTTCAGTGATAGAGTTCTTGAACTCTGTCCCATTATCACTTCTAACCTTTTTGATCTTAACTTCAAATTCATTTTGAGCTCTCTTAGCAAACTTCTTGAAATTGGTGAAGGCTTAAGCTTTGTCTTCTAGAAAGATGGTCCATGTATACCGACAAAAGTCATCATCACCATGCAATAGAGATTACCCCAAGACTCTTGTAAGTGGTTGGTCCAAAAAGATCAATATGGAGAAGCTCTACAGGTTTTAAAGTAGACATTATAGTCTTGCAAGAGTGAAGAGTTGCAGCTTGCTTTCCCGCTTGACATGCACTACACAACTTGTACTTCTCAAAAGTGACATCTTTAATTCCAAGAATTAAATAGGTTCATGGTGACCTTTTTCAATTGACCCATTCCAGTATGAGTAAGCTCCTATGCCATAACCAACCTTTGTAGGACTTAGCAATGAGACAAGTTTGCGCCACAACTTCACTTGAAGAGAAATACACAATATAGAGATTGTTGTGACGAAAACCATTGAATGTGAGGCTCAAAGACTTGTTGATCAATTCAACACCCTTGTCATTGAAGAAGCATATGAAACCAAGATCACACAATTGAGTAACCAAGAGAAGATTGAAACTCAAGGATTCCACTAGCATAACATTAGAAATGGTCAAGTCATTTGATATAGCGACTTTACCCAATCTCTTGATTCTTTCTTTAGAATTGTCTCCAAAAGTCACTTTATCTTTATCCTCATCTTACTTGATGATGGTGAACACTTTATGATTGTTGGTCATGTGTTGATTACAACCACTATCAAGAACCCAATTTTTGTCACCATTCTTGTAATTCACCTTGCTAGAAGCCATGAGATATGAGGTGTTAGTATCTAAAGTATTGCTAGATTCACTTATACTAACCTCAACAATAAGAGCGACTTCTTGAGATAAATTTAGTTCTTTGGAGTGCTTGAGATGATCCTTCCATGTATAACTTTCTTTTTGTTTGCTTCATCAATAGTAATATGATGCTTTTTATAAGAATTGATCCAACCTACAAGCTTATCAATATGAGTGCACAAATCTTTCAGAGTTTTATTAGGTAAGACAATAATATTATCACACTCATCACATAGAACAACATAAGAGTCTTCTAGCAAACTACTAGCAATAGCATTATCATTAAGAAGTAATTGAGAGCTAGTAGAAGTAGAGTCTATGCAAACCGAGGGCTCAAGAGTGTGATGAGCATGTCCTCCAATGATCTTGCTTGAGGTATAAGCATTTAGATTCTCCTCCTTAGATGAAGCTTCATTAGAGACACAAGAGCTAGAAATTTTGCTTGAGAGAAACTTTTTGATGGATTCATCATGAGAGATCTTAAGTGCTCCTTCAAAGAAATTGATCTGTTCAACAAGATCACGCAATCGTAACATGGTAGTACCTATAGATTCATTATCAAAAGTTCCAAAGTGAGTATAGGCATCTATGAGCTCAAGATAAGTGAAATTTTCATTCATGATAGCACTTAAGGAGTTACTAGATGAAGAGTTTGAAGAGTTGTTCATGTTAGCATTTGAATTCTTCGATTTTGTGGCATATAGGAAGCTTAGCAAGCGATTCATCCATGAGCCACTACCGAACCTCAATGAAGAACTTGTCTCTATCACTCTCGATTACTTCGCAAAGGCGATTAAGCTTAAAAATAAGCACTTGGCTCTGATACCACTTGTAAAGATCAAGTGACCAAGAAAGGGGGTTGAATCAGGCACTTAAACTACTAGGCCAAATTATTCTTCTTCCTAGTTTCTAGCAAAACTAGTAAACAACTCCTAACAATTAAGGTCTAGAGAAGAGTAAAAGAAACTAGAAGACAACCTATCAAAATAGTAAACAAGTCGACACGAGAGCCACCAAGAGAAACAACTAAACAACCTATCACACTACTCGCAAGAATATAAATGCGATAAGTAAGGAGAGAGGTGATAGAGATGCTCAGTGATGTTTTTTGATGTCTTAGAAGGATGGCGTCTTCCCTTAATCCTCGTTGAACAACTCCCGTCGGAGTCTTGATTCCTTCCGTTATTCTCGGAATGATGCTCACAAAGGTACGCTTCACTTCTAAAGTGAAGACACTAGTGCTCCGGCTGTAACAAACAATACCCAAGCGCTATAGAAAGCCTACAAGGCTCGGATGCTCACTCTTGGTGTCCTTTTCAAGCGGAGGACCCGAAACCGCGTACAAGCTTGATGTCGTCTTCCACAATCTCCTCGAAAGCTCGGACAACGACGCCTAACCAGTCTAGGCTACATTAGAGCAAGAGTAACAAGCCGAAGACACTACTCTAAGCCTCAGAAGCTTTAGGAATGTGTGGATGCTCTTTGCTACTCTTCACAAGCACTCAAGATCTCACTAGATGCTCATGTGCTCCTCTTGATA
>BCLF01000090.1:801136-832538 GCA_001602275.1 Zoysia japonica
TTTCATCACAAATTATTCTAATTCTCTCTCAATCATTTCAATTTTGGTAATTCTTATTGTCTTAGAGCTTTCATGAGCAACTCGAAATGTATCTCAAATATACTTTGCCGTGTTTAACCCATCAACTTTGTTGAACTCCTCTTAGTTTAACGATGAGAGAAAAACCGTCTCCGCTTGAGCATTTCGATGAATATCTTTTTTTTTCCAAAGTGAGTTCTTCATCATTATCACTATCTTGATAATCAACACCTATACAAACAATATCTCATATGCTCGAATGAAGTGAAAATAGATAATACTTCATATTGTGTATCCACTTAATATAGTTCATCCATCAAACTGAGGTGGTTTACAAATAGATAACGACAAAAAAATTATGTTAAAATTATGACGAAAATAATTTAAAAGAGTTTTAAAATAGTCTTTTTTAACTTCTTTCTTTTTTTTTTCTTCTCTTCTTTGACCTTCCTCTTGTGGAAAGAGAACGATTTTCCTTCATTCTCACTCAAAGAAGATTGTTCAACCTCTTTGCTTGATTCTTTACTCACTTGACTAGCTTCTCTTAGACCCTTCATCATCTCTCTCTCCAAATAGTTAAACTCGATTCGAAGAGTTTGAATTTGATACAATTGAAAGTTACCTAAAAGAAGATGAATAGATAATCTAAAATAATTACTAAAAATGTAAAATCAACGAACAGTTAAACCATCAAACACTTCGATCACCGAACTCTTCAATATCTTATCGAACACCTCAATCAGACAGAAAAACTGGGAAGATTTAAATCTAAACAAGTTTTAACAAGTTCTAACAAATTTCACTTGAATCAAAAAAATTAAATAATGATATAACAACTAGATCTAAGTGAAATAACAAGCTAAACTAAAAAAATAGATCGAAGCAAATATATAAAAATAAACAATAAACAAAATATAAACTTGCAAAAGAGAAAATAAGCACAAAGTTACCCAAAATTTTTCACCAAAATTCGAATACACAAAGAAACTCCACGTCTCCGTTGAGAGGGCTCGCAAAAAGCTGAATCTCACTCAATACTTTCTCTCACTTAACCAACTATAACAATAAAGTTCAGTTATTCACTAGTAAATCTTTTTTAAAAAGATGAACAAATTTCACAAAATATCACCACACATTTGATAGCTCTCAAACATGCCTAATCATTTAAAAGTAACAAACTCAAACTATAAAAATAACAGACTCAAACCAAATCTCAACAGTGCCATAAATGCTCAATACAAATAAATAAACTTCTCTCATCTTACAAACTCTCTCTATTTTTTTAATTAATGTCGACATTGACTTCTAAATTTAATTTCAACTATTTATCTTATTAAAAAACTTTTATAAATTTTATATATTTTAATATAATTTAATTTATTATTTAAATTATCTGAATCACAACTTAAAATTTTTTATATTAAATTTTCTTTTAATAAAACAAATGTTAAAAATTGATTGTAAAAATCAAATACAACGTCAATTTAAAAAAGAGAGTAAGTTTTTACTCCATGTTTACGCCATCAAAACTCTTCAAATTTAAGTTGATTGTACCTCTTTTCCCTTCGTTTCTTGGACCGTGTCTGAGTCAGTTGAAAGTTCAGTCATGTTAAAATTCACAAACCGTGGAGAAACATGACCGGCCTCGTTAAGTTTCAACTTTCAAATTTTCAAAAAAAAAAAGTTTCATCTTTCAATCCTTGCCCCTGCAACTCCGGCAACAAAAGCGGGGGCGCGAGGCTGCTGTTCGTCGTGGCAAATGCTCAGTTCTACAGCAAAAATCGACCTCTACAGCAGGTGAAGCCAACTAATATTTGCAGTGTTAAGAGCTAAAATTTCAAGAACAAAAATGTGAAGCCCTGATGTACGCGCGCTGCGATGGTATCAGCGCGGCGGGCGTAACGAAAGGGCACCTCCGATCTGGATCCGTCTTCCAGGCGTGTAACTGTGCCAGTTCATCCTCCCGGAGCCCGGGGGTGCCACGCTGCCACCTGACTTACACCTGGATTCCACCACCATCACCAAAAAAAAATTCTTCGATTTTTCTTTCGACAAGAAACGAAAATGAGCAGATATCAGAGACGGCCACCCGCACCGACAGCAACAAAACCATCAAAACCATGAACGTAATACACACGGTTGTGATTGAGTGATGTAGCAGCCGGGGCCTGGGCGAGCTCCACCGCAACACGAGCGAGCCCGTGGCGTCGAGAAAGTGGCTGCCGAGAAGACGAAAGCCCCTCTCCGTGTCGCTGGCCATGGGAGGCTGCCGGGGTACAGGTGCCTCCTCGGCGCCACATCACCAGCTGCCCGTCCGGGCCGGGCGAATAATCAAAGCGCAACGAAGCCGGGAAAAATACGAAGAGAAACCGAGCTGATCTGCTGCAAGATCGGATAGGAATGTGTCGGATCTCGACAAGAGCGAATCCGTGGGAGAAGAAGGAGACGCTCGGTCAGACGATCGACAAGGGTCCATCTGGCTGGCCTCAGGAGGCGCTCGGCCGTACGGAAAACTCGGCTCCGCGCCGCTGTTCCAGCGAATGGCGGTAGGGAACGAACCAGCTCGCAAAACACCCGATGCACAGCAAGCAAAACAAAATCAAATCGTGATAAACCGAATCGAATCGACGGTAAAACCAGCAGAGAAGAACGCCGAGCGAAGAATGGAAGCGAAATGGAGGCTGAGACGTCCGCCCGGGTGGGGAAGAGAGAAATGAGGCGGCGCTGGTTGGTTATATATAGACAGCGTGGGCCTTCCTAGGGTTCCGTCTTCTCGCGAATGTTCCCCGCGCGGTTCTGTCCAGGCCCGAGTAGCTCTGTTTGGGCGGTTGGGCCTGAAAGTCCGTCGTCGGACATATCGGCCCAGAACCAACAAAACGATTCTTTTTCTAAGCAAACAGCACAGACGAATTTCGACGCGCTGTTCTTGCAGGCAGCAACAAATAATTGGCAAGGACTTCACAGTTGCCACTGCCAAGATCGGCACAAGGATCCCAAATTTTCCATCTGTGGCTGTTTATTTTAAATTATAATCTGCTTAGATTATATAATTAGATTAAGGGCCTCTTTGTTTAAGCTGTAGCTTTTGAATTTTTTAAAAAGCTAGCTAGTTGAAAAGCTGGTTGATGGAGCAGTTAATGTTGTCTTTTACAATTTATATTTGACTTCTCTGTACATCAAAAGCTAGAAAAGCAGCTCTGGTTGAGCTTTTCAGCTTTTAGTTTATTTTTTCAGAAGCTAGCTTTTTAGCATTCCAAAAGTCAGCGTTTCAGAACTTCGTTAGTTTCAATTTTTCATGTTTCAGCTTTTCTGCTGGAAAAACTAGACTGAAAAGCTGAAACAAGCAGGCCTAAATAACTCAATTAAAAAACAAACAACTAAATTATTCACTATATTATATAATCAAGATCACAAATAGAGCCTAAGAAACATACCAGTAGCAAGTTTTCTAGATCTCGAAACATTCAAAAATCAATCTACAAACGGGAAAGAGGGAGCGTAAAAAAGCTCCCTTCCAAATATGTAATGGCCACATAGACACATTGACCAACTTAGCATATGTGAGGTATGTGGAGAAGAATCAGAAACAACCTTCCATGTCTTAACTGAATGTACACATGCATGACTGTTTTGGAAAGAGCTGAGGAAAATAGTAAAATTAAATTTATATCCACGTGAAGCAGCTTATATGTGAGATGTGGTCATTAGGCCTTGTTCGGTTAGGCATGGAATGACCTCAGAATAGTTTGGAACAAGTCGGATTGGTAAACATGGTTTCAAAATATCATTCGACTTGGAACGACCGTTCGGTTAAGGTCATCCTGATTTGAAAAACAGTCAATTTTATCCATTCTCACCCCTCCTGCATGTAACAAAACCGTACCCACTGAGTATCAGAACGAAATCAATTGGTGGGAACACAATGTGCCACAACTAAGATTAATGGAGCCCTTGGATTCGTTATTTACCTTAACCGAACGCATAAAATTTAGCTATGGGATTAAACGAGACATGGATTCAAACTCACACATGATTCAAGTGACAAGCATAGATTCACTAGATCCCGATCACAAACAAATACGGTTAAGGAACTGTTCCACATCTGTCGAACAAGGCCCCATGGAGTTCCTGGAATCGGCATGGTAAAACTCCAATCCCGATCAGGAAGTCAGTAGGTTAGGCCATTGACACAGCAGTGCAGCTTGTTCATGTTCACCGTCCGACCACAACAAATTTTTCGACACCATAGTAGCGATTTATTGGGTATGGTGTGAAACTGGTTTTTTTTAAAACTAGTGTCTAGTACTGAATGTTTAACGACTTAATATATTCCTATATGATGTACTTCCTCCGTCCTGCAATACTTGTTCTGGCTCCGATTGTTCGAACTAAGAAGCATCTAATGCTAGAATTGGTTTACACTGCTATCCCTACTCACTCTGCATGGCAGTAAAAGAGAGAGGGAGAGGGAGAGTACTAGTACTCCTTATGAATTGCTCCTACTCACTGGCTCCCTGCACATGGCCAAATGGAATGGAGAAATGGAGAGAGAGGGATGAGGTGACAACATTAACTTAGGGGGCAATTGCATGGTTGTCCCTATTTTTGGAGCCAATTTTGATAATAGACCTATTTTTAGAATTTTGTAAAAATGGACATGTTTTTTAATGTGAATCTGCCACTTGCCCCTATTCTGTTATGTCCTCTTAAAGGTGTTAAATTGCATGCAAAAAGACAAAAATTCCCTTTGCAGTTTTACCTCTGTTTTATTTAAGTTTTTGCATATTTGCCCTGTATTGACGATTATTTTTAGCAACACTTAAAATTTGAGAAAAAAAAATGGGTATTTCCGCAACACTTACAATCAATTATTTTCACAACAATATTTAAAAATAGGATCATGCAATAATAATTAGATTGAAAACTTAGAATACAAATGTACGCAAATCACTCACAAACCTTGCTCGGTCTCCAACTTGCTCGCCTGCCCTGCTCGCTCGGCTCGCCCCGCTTGCCCGACTTGCCAGCCTCGCGCTCGCCCCCTCCCCCCTCCCCCCGCATGACCGCCCCAGCAACCAACATCCAACGCCGCCACAGCCGGCCGGAGTGCTAGAGTTAACATGAAAAGAGGAAAAGATTGGATCGGGACGGAGTGGTAAGTGGAATGAAAATGAGTAAAGATGGAACCGAGGGGTATTCTTGTCCTTTGACTATTTCCAACAGTTTTTTATAAATTAGTTTAATCCTTGGATTTTGTTTACACTAACAGAATTAGAAAGTAGGGCCAAATGGCAGGTTAGCATTCAAAAAATAAGTCTATTTTTTCAAAATCCTAAAAACAGGTTCATTATCAAAATTAGCTCAAAAAATAGAGGCAACCATGCAATTGCCCCTTAATTTAGAGGATAAGATGGGAAGTTTTTTTATAATTATACTGTGATATGAAGATAACAAATAAATTGAGAAAATTTAAAAGGTGTAAGACAATAAGTAAATCGAGATGAAGTATATCACTGAGATGTGTAGTACTTTCTAGGAAAATTTGTCTACAAGACATTGCTCGCTTGTGGCTTTGTCTACAATACACTGCCTGTCGCGATTTTGCCCACGGACAGCGAGAAACTATGAATCTTGACTACCGGACACCGCCTCCATTTTTTCTCGAATTTGAATTATTTTAGACGGGAAAAGCTTGGCAAAAGACGTGACTGCCCTTGGTCCATTGGCTTAAGCCAGCGCCGCGCCACCGGTCTAACCGAACCGGACTCCATTCCACCTTCTTTAGATAGCTCGAGGGCGCTCGAGTCGTCATTCGTCACACAGCGCCGCCGCACACCAGGTATCCTCCTGCCCCAACTCCGGCTAGTCCACCTCCTACCTCCTGCAACTCCAGCCATCAGTACCGCTAGCCCCATCGCCGCCACGCCACGTCTTGCCCCAACACTGGCTGTCCCCAAGGATCCATCTCCTCTTGCTTACCGGAGCCACGGACATGGCCATGCCGTCGCCATCATTTTCTTCTTCTCGAGCGCGTCCCAGGTCGAGGCAAGTAACAAAGCCGCTACCTTTGATTGAGTGCCCATATCACCCGGATCGAACTGTGAGAGAGCTGATTTCTGAAACTGAACGGAACAAGGGGAAAAAGTTCTACAGGTGCATGAAGAATGCTAGGGTATGCCTCTGGTTTTTACCATGTTTTTGAGATGTAGTTCTTGCTAGAATTTTGTACCTTATCATTTGTGTTTCAGACGCCTCGAGCTTTCAACTTCTTCAAATGGGAAAATGAGTGCATTGAGTACTTGGTGGATAATGGATTCCTCGATGAAGCTTATGGTCCCTCTACTGGGGATGATGTTAGAGTTGTTGGTGATATTAGAGATGCCATTGCAGGATTGACAGAAGTTGTGGGTGAGCTAAATTGTCAAGTTGCAATTATGAAGCAAAGGGAGGCTATGAAGGAGACAACTTTTGGGGTAGGACAGATGATAAAAATTCTTGTGTTCATGAATGTGGTTGTAGTTGTACGGTTTGTCATTGTAATGGTAGCTTATGTGTTGAAGTGAGGAGGAAACATTTGTAAAACTTGTTGAATTGGAAATAAAATCAGTGTCTTTCTGTTTCCATTTTGTGCAATTCATTCTTGCTTTCCACAGAATGATTTCAATTGCAGACAGTATGTATAGAATAAAAAAAATAAGCACAGAAGCATGTGACCACAGAATCTCATCAAAATAAACCAGCATTGTCATTCTAGAAAGGGAAATTGGTCATGCCATTACAGAGTTGCCACATGTCACCACATAAACAGAGTTCCAACATAAACAGAGTTGCCACATAAATAGAGTTCCCACATTGACATAGGTCCAACATAAACAGAGTTTACACATACATCGCATTAAACAGTAACAAACCATCATGCATCAATGTTTGCCCTTTCCTTGAGTCTTTTGCTTCGACGTGTTGCACCTTCCACTTCCCTGGCTCTTGTAGTAGTCCTATGAAATGAAGAAACAATAAGACTAACAAATCAGATGAAATCATAACAATTAGTTAAGATTCAGGTGGTACATCAGTACCTCCTGACTTGTCCATCAGCAGCTTGGTGAAGTACAATGTGTACTGATAATTTCTGCAGGTTTTTTCAGTTTCTTGTGTTTAGGTTTTGGAGGTCCAGGTGGGGGTGCATCAGAATCATAGACAGGCTCATTGCAAGTCTTTTGCATGTGCCCAAACTGAAAGCATCTCTTACATTTTTGCCTTCTTTTTCCAGATCCTCCTTCTTCAACTCCTACAAACCTCCTTGTCCTAGGTCTACCAGTAGCCCTCTTTAGTACTGGTGACCACAAATTGAAACCCATGTCAACTATCGGCCATTGAGTCTTGTGTGTCATAGGGACTATATATCCAGCATATGTTGCTTGAAAAGTTGAAACTGAGTAGTAGTTGTCGATAAAATCTTGAATATCTAGATTCCTATATGACATTAACACACTAAATGCATGTGTACATGGCAACCCAGTAAGTTGCTATTTCCCACAGCTGCACTCTTTTTCTTCAAGTCCACAGAATGCCTCCAGGGAGTCAAGTCTTTGTGCACACCACTAACTTCTGCAATGTCATCTCTACCTCTGTTAACAACATATCCTAGACCACGATTGTCTGCATGCAGCTGCTTCATGATGTGGGGAAGAATTTTGCCCACCAACTTGTTTGCCAACTTCCTCCTAGTATAGAACTTGTTCATAATCTTCTGCCTTACTGTATCCATGAGATCCACAACAGTGACTTATGATGCTTGATCCAATTGTTGAATGTCTCAGCAATGTTATTTGTCACATAATCAAATTTGCTGGCTGTTGAAAACTTTGATCTGGCCCAAAGATGTGTATGGTTACTCTCAATCGAGTCAATGCCTGTCATGAACCTGTTTTCTATAAGCCCTTGAAGCAGGTCACAAATTCCTTTCAAATACTTGACCATGGTACTCTTTTGTAAGGTGTCTCATGCATTCTCTATATTCGACTCCATTGGTGAAAACCTTAGTGACAACAGTGTCTTTTCCTTTGCCAGTATCTGTGCAGATCACTAGACCTGGTGGTGAACCTATTGCACTTGCCGGTCTCTCCATAAACCAAGCCCAATTATCTTGGGTCTCTGACTTAAACACTCCATACGCCACTGAAAACATCCAGTTGTGTCCATTAATAGAAATAGCAGATGCAAGCTGACCCTTCCATCTTCCAATCAACACAGTCGAATCAATCCCCAAGTAGGGTCTGCATCCATTCAAAAAACCGTCTATGCAAGCTTTGAGAGCAACAAACATCCTGGTGAACCTCATCTTTGAGCCAACCATTTCATAATCTATATCTACTATGCTGCCATGAGACTTACTCTCTAACTCAGCCTTAAATGCAAAAGCATACTCAAAACTGTCATCCCATTTGCCAAGAATACCATCTAAGGCCAGTTCTCTTCCATTCCAAACAACCCAGTAGGATAGCTTAATCAAATATTTCTCATCTAACTTCTTCAGTAGTGCTGCTGCCCCCAAGGTTGGATCATCTCTCAGCCATTGAATTACTCTGTCCCTAACCCAAAATTGATTAGCCATACAGTTGTTTTCTAGATTTGCTGTGCTTTTACAGTAATGCTGATGAAGCATCTTCTTGATCTACAAACACAAAACAAAAGTTGTTATATATGAATAGCAAAAACAAAACAAAAGTGCTATTATATGAAAAGCAAAAGAAACATACCATCCATGTATTTCCATCCTACAACTGATATGCATGAATCCTCCAGTTACACTTATTGGCTTTGCAGTACCCCTGTACCTTGTGGATTCACTGTAAGGTGCTTTGATCTTCACTTCATTCAAGATAGCATACAGTCTTATTGCTCTCTTGAATGTGTCGCCATTTTCAAATGCCACTTCTACATCAATCTTAGGATTTTCTAGATCAGTAACAAGAACATTGACACTACAACCTCATCCCAGTCCTCCTCATCGGAGCAAGAAATATATTCTGAGTCAGATTCATTATCAGATACCAAGTCAGCGTAATTGCCATGTTCATCATCAACACCAGCATATTCCTCTTCATCATTTTCACCCCCATGGATCATTATCAGCTACAGGCTCAGAGTTAGCTGTAGGCTCAGTGTTAGCTGCAGACTCACTGTTAGCTGCAAGCTTAGTGTTAGCATCAGGCATAGAAGGAAGGAGAACTACATCATTACTGTTAACAGCAGACTCACATGGAACTACATCATCGTTGTTAGCAACAGGCTCAGAATAAACTGCAGTATCAATGTGTGCAGCAGGCTCAAAAAGAGCTATATCATCAGTGTGCTCAGAAGGAACATCAACATCAGTGTTTGCAGCAGGCTCAAAATAGGTGCTATCATCTATTGGCTTATGCAAGATGCTACTCTGTTGTGTTGCCGTGATACATGAAGAGACAGTCAATATAGCACTAGGTTTCGGTTCTTCAAAAGCCACGATAATAAACAGCCTTCTAATCTCCCAGTAAGCTTCAAATGCCTCTAGCAAAACAGCATCTGAATCAATTTTTTTATAACTACCTTCATTCTTATTCTAATATCTCACTACTACTCTTTGCTCCGGTGCTTGCCTTATCTCAGAGTCTAAATCTTCCTTTAAATCTATACAAGAAATCGTGTCCCTGTCTCTCACCCACTGGAAATCTTTGGTTTTCTGGTAACCCTTTGTACTGCCCTCGTAAGATGGGACTCTAATAGTTAATCTGCACGCAGAATTTGAGTCCATCCTAACCAAATGGAAATCAAAGAGAACACAACGGATTCATTCAAAATGCGCACCAACTTAGAAGAGATGCTACAACACGTGAGATGCTATGCAATCGAAACTTACCCGGCAGGAATCTATGACAGATTCAACTTCTTCAGGCTGTCTGTGCTATAAAGTCACTTCACCCCTACCTTGCGCCGAGGGGTCCGTGAGACTGGACACACATCTTCTGTCGGGGGTGCTTACTGATGATGCATGCTTGAGCAGCGTGGAGAGGAGGACAAGGAGGCGACAGCGGCGGCGACGGCGACGAGCTCTATGTAGGGTGCGGCAGGGGCATCAGCGTCAACGACGGCTGCTGCCTCTGTCTAAGATTATCAGAAAACAGAAAGGAGTCTAGTTCGGTTAGATCGGTGGCGCGGCGCTGGCTTAAGCCAATGGACCAAAGGCGGTCACGTCTTTCGCTAAGCTTTTTTTGTCTAAAATAATTCAAATTCGAGAAAAAATAGAGGCGGTGTCCGGTAGACAAGATTCACAGTTTCTCGCTGTTCATTGGGTAAAATCACAGCAAACGGTGTGTTGTACACAAAGACATAGGCGAGCAATGTTGTGTAGACAAATTTCTCTACTTTCTATCCTAACACTGCCCAATCTTCGACGGCTGCACTCAGGCCGTGGACAATCCGACGGCTCAGGAGCCTTGGGACGTGCAAGCGCTTCCTCTCGTCGGCCACGCAGTTCTCGGCGCTGCTCCTTCCCACCCACGCTCCTGAACTCATTCCTGTTTCTTCAGCCTTCCTTCTTCCCACGTGCGTGCCGGGGGCGGCGCGGATCGGCAGCTCACCCGAGGCGCCTGCGGGAGGACGGAGGCCACGCCGCGGCCCAGGCCGGACCGGTGAGATGAACGCCTTCAGGCTCGCCGGCGACATGACGCACCTCATGAGCGTCCTCGTCCTCCTGCTCAAGATCCACACCATCAAGTCCTGCGCCGGTGAGGACTCCATACAATCCCACCCCGCGATGGCGTCTTCTTTCTAATTCCAAACGATTTCCCATCAGATTCCGGGGCCATGTTGCCCGCGGTCTAGGTGCATTGCGCGGGGTGTTGCCTGTTGGAGCACGGTTCTGGATCTTGGGGATAGTGTATAGGGATTAGGGAATGCTGATATGTAAGGTTATAAGTTCTGTCTCTGTTTTGACGAATTTTGAGAAATCAGATATGACGAAGCAATCTTGGGCTGAGGAAATTTTTCATGGAAATGAAATGTTTCGGATTTTTGGTGTTGAAATGTTGTCTACTGTTTCCCTGCTCTACGGAGATATTTCACAAGTGGCTGTAGTCGTAGGTATTAGGAATTGGGGATCTTGATTCACTGCAGTTAGGGGTGTACCTAAGGTTACACTCCAAACCTCTTTAGTTCAAAAAAATGAAATAGTTTTTTAAAAGTGGAGGGGATTTTGGAAACGTAGTTTATTTTCTTTAACTAAGCAGATGATCCTACAGTTTCCCAACAAATCATTAATACTGCAACAAGCAACCCCATTGTAACTAAGACTAGAGCTTGACACCTTGACCATCTTAAAGCCTACAATCAGATGAAATGTGTGTTCCTTCCGAACCTCCTGGCCAATGATCATGCACACTGATCCACTTCTCAGGCCATTGCATAGCTAACACAATTGAGTGTGGGTGACTTTTGCTCAATCTCAATGGTAGACAAAGTTGGGACCTAACAGCATTATTGTGCTGCAACTGCCTTGTTTCGCATAGAAATGACAATTGGTAAACTGTTGTTTTGTCAAGGGAACCAAGTGTGCTACTGCATGCACCTGCTATGTGTTTTCTTTTTGCAATGATCATGCACACGTTATGTAAATCAGTAACTCTACTAATTACGATAATGAGGCAACTATGTTTATGCTTGCACTCATCTTATAGATATGTTGGAAACTTAAAAAAACTATGTAGTAAGAAATTTCCTTGTAAAGAACACTTCTGATATATGATCGATGCTTGGCCTTTGGACACTATTTTGCTGCTTGCAGTTTATGCTAGCATGCAATTCACAAACAGGAGACCTCTATGCTTTCTGAGAAATCAAAGTTAATGTATGGAGTGCTGCCCTTTTGAAAATTTAAGTCCTGTTATATTTCTAGGAAATGAAGGAAATCACTCGTGAAGTTAGACATATAATGTGTGCCTTTGATCATATAGTGTTTAATTTAACTGACACACAATGAAGATTATTTTAACAGTTACTGAATTTTATCTACAGGTGTTTCCTTGAAGACACAGGAGTTATATGCTCTTGTCTTTGCCACTCGCTACTTGGACATATTTACAGATTTTATATCCCTTTACAACACTACCATGAAGCTGATTTTCCTGGGTAGCTCATTCTCAATTGTTTGGTATATGAGGCGCCACAAGATGGTCCGCAGGTCATATGATAAAGATCATGATACATTTCGACATCAGTTCCTCATCCTACCATGCCTTATATTGGCCTTGCTTATTCATGAGAAGTTCACTTTCACGGAGGTATTTTACAGTACCAGCTTTTTCTGAAATTGCGTTTCCAGCATATTCGTATTGAGGTTCTTCTACAACTTATGACTGCATTTTTTTTTTGTCTTGGTTGATCAGGTAATGTGGACATTTTCAATTTACCTCGAAGCTGTTGCCATCCTTCCTCAACTTGTCCTGCTGCAGCGTACAAGAAACATCGACAATTTAACTGGGCAATATGTATTTTTGCTAGGGTATGATTTGATTTTTGATACCTTGTTCTCCTGTCCAAAACAGTTACTTATTTTACATGATTCTAAGATACACAATTTCTACAGCTGCAATGCACCTCCAAATTATCCCCTCCCCCCAACCCACCCACCCACACACCCCTTTCGTCACTAGTAGTGTTTGTAGTATGACCCATGTAATATTATTCCTTCCTCCAGTAGATGTAGTTCTATTCAAATTTTCATCTACATATGGTTTATTGCTTCAAGTTTCTATGTTTAACATGGTTTAGTACTGATATTTTGAAGTCGAAAAAAAGTGCTGATATTTTGCTCTTATATTAAGATCATTTTCTTACCCCATTCTCATGCCAGATGTTTTTACCCTTTTTTCATGGATAAATCTACATCAGCAATACTGTAGTACATGCAAAAATACCAAATACTTTTGAAGATAATGCCCTTTTCATGTTATCATCTTCTGGAAATGAGATTATCTTGCTATATATCTAACGATGCTGCTGTTGTAGTCATGGCGATTGGTGGTCGTTCCATGAAATCATATTTTTTATTTATACCTTTGACTGTTATGATGCAGTGCATACCGATTTCTTTACATTCTCAACTGGATATACCGCTACTTCACTGAGCCAAACTATGTTCATTGGATAAGTATGTCATCTTTGTATTGGGTTATTGTTTTGCCATTGGTTTAAGCCTATCCAAATGGTAAATGGTCTCTTTTTCATTGTTAATGTGAGCAGCTTGGATATCAGGATTCGTTCAGACACTTCTATATGCAGATTTCTTCTATTATTACTTGAACAGGTAGATAGCTAGTGTGCTTTTAAATCATTCATGTCCTTATTTACTGAATTCCCATGTATATGCGTTGCATTAATCTTCTGTCCAGTAACAATATGTGCTATAAATTTTGCAGTTTGAAGAACAATGTTAAATTCACTCTGCCAGCTTGAGTGCTTGACCAATCGATTGCTCAGCTGCTGTATTTGTTTGTATTATATTACGTTAGTATTGCACGACTTCATTGCTCGGCTGTAGCAGTGTAGGTCATGCACTTCAGTAAAGAAATGAAAATGTGCTCTCTGTTGATGCAAGAACGGTGGTTTGTGACAAGGTTGCTGTTTCATTGTTGCGAAAACATATTGTTTTTCTATGTCAAGATACTACAAGCATTTAATTTTAGAATCAGGAAGATAGAAAATATATTGTGTACATGTAGTGGGAAACTTGCGGCACAGTGGAGATGGATATTGATAGATGTGATTGCTGAGTGGAGATGGATATATTGTACTCTTGCTGTTGTCATTAGTCATGTTGGACCTGCAGCGATCACTTTCAATTGACACGAGAAATAATATTGCAATAGCAAAAGTATCATCAGAGCACCATTTCAAAGAGATTTGATCATATTTGCAACCAATTACTATCTTCGTAAATTTTTGGCACTTACTTTTAGGCATCATGTTTGACCATTCATTTTATTTATTTTTTTATAAATATAAAAACAAATTAATTATGTTTAAAACAGCTTTTATGATAAAATTAATCATAACAAAATAAATGATATTTTTATAATTTTTTTGAATAAGAGAAAAGGTCAAACATTAATTTAAAAATCAAAAGTATCAATTTAGGGATGGAAGTAGTAGTGACTAATTCTACTTGAGTGGCGTCTTGCTTAGACATGGCATTTTTTCCACAAAAGGTTGTCGGGCCTCCAAAAGAAAACTTGATAACCAAATAGAATAGCCAGAGAAAAATGTTCATATTGGTCATGATACTTAGATCAATGAATGTCAGCATTTGGTCGTGTCATGTTAATTAAGTATTAGCCTAGTTACATTTGGTCGTGTCATGTTAATTAAGTATTGGCCTAGTTATGTCTGGTTAAAAAATATATATACAATAGTTGAGTGGTATGGTAAATCTAAAGTAAATGAAATTTTCATGATTGGGAGATCTTTTCAAAAAAAATTTAGGTAATATAAAGCTTGTATAGCATCAGGGCAACTGATAAGGCACAACCAAATGGATATAACCACATTAGCCTTATGCTCCTCTCTATTAAAGCATAAGCCACGACAGGTCCATTAGTTTTTTTCATCATAAAACATACTATTGAGGTTTGTCAATCTCAACAAAGTAAAATAAACATCATCATTAGTTTTTTCCTTGCAAAACTACCTTGTTAGTTCCAACCCATTCAAGCATAGCGCAATTGCTTTGGTAAGATCTATTCAGCTAACCTTATTAAGCATCCAGAACAAATGTTGATTTAAGCTATTTCAATTGGGACAAACAAATTATACATGATAATATTCATGAATCTAATTGATGGTCATGTCCGGGGAGGTTGATTCGGATTTATGCATATTATGACCCAAATATGAAAACATCTTTTTTTCTTTAATAAGACCAGAGAGGGGCTACCCTCCTTAAGGTGAGACTTATGGTTTGAACGCTAGCCAGCTAGCTCCCCCAATAGCCTTTACCAACCACGCTGCGCGTGGTTGTTTTTGATGTATTCATTTGTAGAAGGTAACTAAATTATATTATTTTTTAATGTTCATATAAATTCACCCTTCTGAATCATATGTGTCAGAAAAGTCTTAAATTGTGCCACATTTCAATTGAATAAAAAAAAGATAATCAACCCACCTCGCTCAAACTTTAGCACGTGGGACATGGTTGGAAACAATTTAGGTCTCGTTTGGTACGCAAGAATTTTATAAAAAATCTCACTGGAAAAAATGCAAGAATGTGGAAAATTTTCACATTAGAAATGAACTTTATTGTACAACATTGGTTTCGGACGTTACTCCTAGCATCCCTTTTCCGCGTGAGACATTTGGACTGTAACACATCTGTTTGTTTTTATTTATTTTTTGCTTTATGCTAGTGAATAAATGATGGCGCGAAGTGAAGATGGTTTAAAAAATTTAAACATCTTTTCTCACGATCCGTACAAAAACAGGTTCGGTTGGACTACATAGTGAAATAACTCGACATGTTCACCGAAAAATCAAAAAACTACTTTTATCTCAATAAAAGTTTATTTTTAAATTTTATTGACTACGATTTTAACTAATGATTTTGATAAATTTAATTAACTTTAATAATATAAATTATATATATTATAAAATATTTTTTTATAAATTTAAAAATACAATGACTAGGTTTTTAAATTTAACTGAATCCATAGAAATCATTGATCAAAACGTCAGTTAACAAAAACTAAAAATAAGTTTTTACTGAGATTGAGGCAGTAGTATATCTTTCACATTGGTAACCCAGTTTGGTAGAAAAATGTAACTAAATATGTAAATTTAGAATGAATTGTCCCTTGGGAATGGACTAGGCAGGTAATCAAAAGCCGAAATGAACGTTGCGCGGAGACGAGCTGGCGACGCGAGAAGAGCGAGCTACGCGACGGCTGGACCGACCCAGGCACGGTTGGGCTTTGGAAGGCCGTCCCATCAATTCCTTCCTCCGGGTCCGGTGGCAGTGGCAGTGGCACTCGCCTGAAGCAAAGCGCACCGTGGCGTCCCGGGCGGGCATCCAGCCACGCAGAGAGAGCGCAGGATTTGAGCTATGCACGCGGCGCGAAGGCCGAGGGAGGGGACGCCGCGCAACGGCCCTCTCCCTCCCTCGCAGCCCACCTGCGCCCACCTCCCTTACTCCTTCCCTTTTTTGACCCCTCAAACCCTTTCTTCGTCCTCCGTCTTCCAACTTCCAACCCGCACACTACAAATGCGGCGCGGACGCAGCGGCGCCGTCGCGTAGGCACTAGACAGACAAGCAGGACATCGATCCCTCCGCTCTCGGCTCCTCGCTTACACAGCCCCAGTGAAACCAGGGTCTCCAAGGAGGGAGGGGCGAGCCCGTCCAACGGCTAGTTGCGGCGGGCCGGGCGGCCCCGATGGACCCGTACCGCGACGCCGGCGGGAGCGGCGACGGCCGAATGTGAGTGTCGCGGGGGACCCGGGTCCTCAGTCTTCTCCTGTCTCCGCGCGTCGCGGGTCTCGTGTGTGTCTGTCCCGGTCTTGGGGGGCGTTTGGTTCCGTGGGTTGGGGGGAGGTTTTGGTCGGAATGGATTTGCTCCTCGTTGGGTCCCGGAGACTAACCCCGGCGCGGGCGGCGGGCCGAGATCCGCGCGCCGCCCAGCGGTCCCGGGGGTTCCCGGCCCATTCCGTCGATCCAGCGACGGAGAAACCTCGCCGTGGCGGCGATCCGGTGCGCCGGTCCGGTTGATTCGGGGCGATCGGGTTTTGTGGTTCGTGGTTTATGTTCCTAGGTGCTGTTCCCGTGTAGAATTCAGTCTGATGTGCCCGTTGGGGCGATCTATACTTAAGATGCTTTGTGGGCTGCCGATCTGGAGGGGATTTGAGGTTTTAGGATGAGTTTTAAGTAGTAGGCGCTGTTTAGGATGCAAAAAGGTGGTTGGGATGGACGGATGAACCGTGTTTGTGGCGCCGGCAATGAACTCATTGTGTCATTATTAGAGGCATTGGACTTTGATTGGTTGTTATAGATGTTAACTCCAGGACAATCTGATGAAAGTCTAAATGGAACCGACAATACTAACTTCATTTCGCCTGACTGGACCTGCAGCCTATCTTCAATTTGCGCTAACTGCACGCTATCTAAATGTTCCTGCTGTTCAGTATACTACATTGGAATTTATACCTGATCCCTTCATTCTTGATGCAGTCCGTGGGATTGGCAAGCGGGGGAGCATTGCGAACCTAGCGATGCAAGTCAAGGTACCTAACTCACATCCGTACACCAAGAATTGTGCCTCAAACTCTTAGATATCTGGTTGGTGTAACCGTTTCATGATGTTTGTTTAGCAGCAGACGCTGCTAAATTCGTGTGGGACTGCCTTAACCAAGATGATGATGAGCTGCTAGGATTGCTTGGAGAGCAAACTCCACTGAGAGACTGCCATGAATTCTTTGCTGATATTGGTGGTAGGAAACCTTTTGTTTTGACAATTTACAGCTCTTGAATGCTTTGTTTAAACTGTTTTGTTACTTCAGTAGATATTTCCTGCAAGGAGACCCTGGACCTGGAGGAGTCTCGGGAATCAAAGCGGCGGCGCATCTTAGAGTACCCTTTGGAATCCAGCCAGTCAGGAGTTGCAACTCTGCAAACTGCTTCTAGTCTGGTCACATCTGAGGTTCTTCAGCAGCCTAGCCATGCTGTACACTGCTATCTTCTGCTACTCTTTTCACATTAGTATCTTATTTTGTTGATCCATGTTTCAGGGAAAAGATGTTTCATTGCTTTGCACTGATGACCCCCAAAGCTTAAGTTATGATATGCAGCACAATCCACATGATTCAGGTCTGTTTCTTTGGCACATATGTTTGAGATGACTGCTACTTCACCCCTACTTTTATCTCATCTGAAATTTCACATCAGGTTCAATAAATTCATTGTCATGTGGAGTACCAAACCAGCCAGAAGATAGCTATTTGGAAAATTGCTCTGGTACAACTCCAATGTACCTCAGGCCTGATCAAATGTCGGTTCCTCTTTGTTACTTTGAAAATATTTCAAATATTTCATTGATTTACCGTTACCTGTCAATAGTGACACCTTCATGTCGGATTTATTGTAGTCCGGGCAGCCAGGAAAGTGTAACGTACATTGGTGATAAGACGGGTGTTTCAGGTTGGTTTGTCACACTCTTGTATGCGTTCAGGAAAAAAATTACTTGGTTTCTATGTCATATTTTAACCATTTCCAGCCTATAGATTGTTCACGCTTCCAATACCATGAATTTGTCCTGATTCCCTTGCCTAGCATCTATTTTCTATATTTTCTTTCTATTTTCGTTCTTTAAAGTCTATAGTTGTGTATTGTACTATTAATGGTCTTTTTTTAGAACATTAATGGTCTGTTTTGTTAGGTGGCTAGCATGAGTTCCTTGCGGAAACTTAGATAGTATTGCTCTTCTGAGCAATATTTTTTTTCTATCTTGCTACTATATGTGCCGTACATTTTGTTTTATTATCTGATTTCCTTTTTTATATTTTTTTTCCTATCACTACTTGATCCAATTCCCTTATATAGTATCTGCGTTGTACATTTTTTTATTTTCGTTCTTTACAGTTTATAGTTGTGTATTGGTCTATTTATGGTTTGTACAATTTGCTGTTTTGTTAGGAAGCTCTATAGCATGAGTTCCTTGCTGAAACTATGAAATTATAGCTCTTCTGTTCTATCTTGCTACAGGAACAAGTGACTGGGCACCTGTCACAGAAAATCTCATAATGCAGGAGATTGTGAAGCTTTCTACACTCAAAGTCTCCAAAGGTATTTGTGTTCAACAATATTCAGTTATGCATTAACGCACCTTCATATTAGGAGTACACTTGCAGCTCACCTACCATACTGATCATTTGGGTGTGCTGCCTTACTAGGAGGGAAGTCACTCAGTAAGACAAAGCCTGATGTAACTACATCAATAGCATACCCTTTTACTCTCATCAAACCATCTTGGGAGGAAACAGATGTTACTCTGAATGACATAAATCAGCGAATTCGTGCTCCTCCAAAGAAGCCTCCGGAGTTCCTTGGAACTTCAGCTTTCTCTGGCAAGCCGGTTATTGGCAAGACAAGAATCAAAACAGATGGGGGGAAAGGCAGCATCACAATACTAAGAACAAAGGGCTGACTACCTCAACTGCCATTGGTAGAACAAAGGGCTGACAACCTGCAACTGCCATTAATTCTTATTTTTCTGCCATTCTCTCCGCTGAAATCAGAAGAGAAGGGGGGGGGGGGGGGGGGGGGGGGNNNGGGGGGGGGTGAAGGTAGCATTGCTACTATACCAAGAGCAAAGGGCTGAAGGCCGGAGACTGCCATTGATTCTTATTTATCAATCTGCCATTCACTCAATTGCTATCAGCACTGTGGTCAATTGTGCAGGCCTCTGTGGTTTTCGTTTTTTCTTTTTTCCTCAATTTTGTGACATGGCTTTGTTGTTCTGAGTTAATGTAGATGTATGACTCTGTCTTCAAAGACTCAGCATTCATCTGGTGTATCTAGTGACATGTGGTTAATGCTACATACAGAAAATTGAAGTTCGGATTTCTCTTCGACTGTATTTATTTCTGAGTGGTGTTGTTCAGGTGGGTCTACATCCTTGTTGCGTGGCAAATTGATCATGATAAACTTGAGCAAAATGCATCTTTGGGAATCAAAGTGTTCCCTTTTGTTTTTGAACTGGTCGAATGGCCTGGGCTGAGCTACTGGCTTAAGTCCCAGAAATTTGACATGGCAATTTCTTGAACCCATTGAATGGTCTATTGGTCTGGCCAGAAGTTTGATTAGAACAATGTCCAAGGATGACATGTCTAGGAACAGAATTCTTGTAACTTTCAATTCAAGTTTGAAAAAAAAAACAGTTATGGCCCTTAGGAAAGAACAGAAATAGGACATACAAAATGCTGTATCGTACTTCCATGTACTGTTTGAATTTCTGAATTGGAACGTCAAACTTTAAAGCCCAAGAACAAGAATAGGGTGAACAATAGCTGAGGACTGAGGTGCCAAAGGATCCTCTAGCGGCGGGTCAGCAATGGCAATTGTAGTGGTTCACTCACGGTTCCGGGTTCCCCCATTGACTCCTAGTGTCCTGGCGTCCGGTGACTAAAGATGATTGAGCTATCAGCATGGATAAGAACTGAGAAACAAGGCGTTACGTGATGTGCATGCTTGCATTGCTATAGTTGTCCTAGATAACATACAGAACATGAACTCGACGTGTATATGTATTTTCATTTAGTACATATTTGATTGCAAAGCATCATGTTTTGTGAAAAAAGAAAAGAAAAAGAAACATGGTTAAATGTTTGGACAATCCTTACAAAGTGTATATTTCTTGCAGATATCCTCAACTTCTTTTTTATTGTTGTATTAGTGTTTTCTTTCTGAAACCTCCAACGTTTCCTTAAATGGGATATGTGAAATATTATGAGAATTGTGAAATGGTGTTTTATACCCCAAGATAATAATAGGGTAGCAAGATCTTCAACAACAAGGGGCTATGAAAGCCACTAATTGATCTCTTGATCTATTTCCCTTATTGGGTTTGTACTGCTTTCACTTTTCCTTACATGGATACATACTTTTCATTTCATTTCTAGAAGGAAACCAATCATGAATTTCATCACTTGCTTTAAATACTCTAAAGATGTTCTGTTCTAAATTATATCCTACCATGATTATGCAAAGTTGGTAAATATTTCAGTAACTTTGAACTTTGGTGATGAATTTGATCTATGACTTATACATCTAAACATATACACGAAAATGTAAATCCATAGAAATGTATTATGTGCAACAACCTAATTGTTGGATGACCTAGGATTTTCCGCTACATACAAAATAATCAAATTGGAGACCTTAGATTATTAAGTCTTAGTTCTTAAGATGAAAATAACCAATTACAAATTTAAAGCTCAACTTTTCTACCTTATTAACATGGTGTCATTGTTAATTTGGACCTGAATCTTTTGACAATGGCTTCTTTGATAGAAAGCTACTTGGGGCAAAATAGTGCATCTAAGGCATCTAATTTTGATGTTGTGGGGTTGGACACTGATATTTGGCCTAGTAAGCATTAAATATTAATGGAGTTTACCTTGAAAGATGCCCCTGCTCCAAATCGAAGCCAACCGTGTCAAATATATTTCCGCTCCCAATCCAAGCCATCTGCATCCGAGATGATTCTACTCCAAATCGATGTCACCTACATCAACTGCCACAGATCTGTGGATAGTGCGGTGAAACTTGGGGTGGGGATAGTGGGTGAAGGAGCAACGACGGCGATGCCAGATCGATGTGTGATGTTGGGAGGAGATAAGGTTGAAAATGGTGGCGGTGACGGTGAGCTGCTTGGATGGGCGTTAATGAGGGGTAGATGTTAGAAAGTTCCCTTCTAACTTATCTTCAACGGCGAGGATTATAAATAATCGGATAAAATATATTCACATGACGTCAAATAAATAAGAATGGAGAGAGTAAATGTAAATATACATGTAAAATGTAATTCCAAGTTAGAGAGGGGCTTATGTATAAAAACAAATTTGAAAAATTCCATTTCCATCCGGGAACCGCCGAAGTCTGGAACTCATCGTAACCGCACATCCGTTCGGCACTCAACCTGAGTCTATATTATACCTCTGGCGCAGGGAAAAGAAACCCTAGCTTCTCCCGCCGCCGTCCTGACAGCGAAGCACCCCTCCGCCTGCCCGAGCCGCCGCCGCCGCCGTCGAGCACGTACCGGCAAGAAGCCATGGCGAACTGTACAACCGTATCGATGTCTCTCCGCTTTGCATCCCGTCTCTTATTCTAACCCTGGGCTGCTCGCTCCATCGATCTGTGTTGCAGCAGCTGGGGCACCCGGAGGGATGAGGTCGTTCCTGCAGGCTGTGTCGAAGGTTACCGAGGAGGCGCCGACCCCGCTCCGCGTCGTCCAGATGGAAGGCCTGGTGAGGGTCCCGAACCACTGCCCGAATCCCGATATTAGGGCCTGTTTGCTTTGAGTCCTTAGATTTTCGCCTGAGCCAGGTAGCGAACTCAGACGCTCGATTTCGAGCGCCTGGGACTGAGATCACTGCCTGGGGCATGCAGCCGGAGCCACGCTAGGAAACAAACGAGCCCTTACTCTTTACTCGTTCGATTTCCTAGATCCTGAGGTTTTAGAAACTAGGGCGTGCTCCGGGATCACTGAACGGATGTGTTTGAGTGTAATTTAGTATTTATGAGATGGAATTAGGGGAAATCACACTCTTTGCGGTAATCATGATTTTTTTGATAAATTTGATTTTATTAAAGTCTGCATGTATTGATGGGTCAGTCTTACTTTTGGGCTGATATTTTGAATGCAAGAAAACATTTGAAGATATAAGTGGTATTTTTAAAATTTTAATAGTAGTACTCCAGGGAAAATTCTGTTGCTGTCAAACCATGACCCACCATAGCAATGCTGCTTATTTCGAGTGCTTTTTCACACGCTGACACAACAGTGTTGACAGCACCATATATTTTAGAGGATTTTATTCATTCTTGATGCACAACGTGGCCAAAGCAGTAGTATTAGGACTCTGAAAATTGATCTGTTCAGGCTTATTATTTGCACATCTAATCTAGTAAGTTAAATTGGTGCACTATTAACTTGGATATAGGTATACATTCATAGAACACACTGTTTGAAGGGACAGCATCAGAAACACAACTGGCAAGATGGTTCCTATTAGGATAATTGTGACTTGATAGTTTGTTGGCCGGTGCGTGTCTGCATTGTATGCGTGTGTTAGTGGATCAGTAGCCATGTGATTATGCGGGCTTGTTAGTTGTGTTGAGAACAGATGGCTGTGGTACATGTATGCATGCACATGCAACTTTGTCGATTCTTTAGGGGGAACAAACGGCTCACCAAGGCATGCCACTCATGCAGGTCATGCGAGAGATGCTTGACGTGGAGAGCTCACGCGTGCGTGCGTGTAGGAGTCAGTTGATTGGCCGCTACGTCGTGGAGCCTATAAAGAGTCATGTAGCTCGTGTCTATAAAGTGAGGCGAGAGATAGAAAGTTTCGGTGTGTGTCGCCGCTGCGGCGTTCGTCGCCCGGCAGGCGTGGGTTGTCCGTGAAGGTCTCCTCTCGTGTTCCACTATGTACCGAGTCCAGAGAATAAAAGAGAAGCCAAGATATAGGCATTTGTGCACCGCAGTGTTTGGTGCCGTAAAATATCCATGTTCTCTTGTTCCTTTTGATCGTTCGTCAATACTTGGTTACAACAGTTCCAAAGTCATTTAACTTTGAAGCATAAAAAAGGACCCTGCGAAAATAAGTATATCAGGATTGGCAGTTGACAGCAAATAAATATTTGGTCTCTTTTATTGCAGTTACATCAGTTATGTCATCCTAGATAGATTTTTCTGTTGCAGAATATTGGTAGTGATCTCAATCCATTTTTTTTCTTTCTGATCTTTGTTTCAGAAACCACAAACCTTTTCTAATCATCGGTTTTTGCTCTATTGTGCAGGCTGTCCTGAAGATCATTAAGCACTGTGAGGAGTTTGCTCCTGCTCTCGTTACAGGCCAACTGCTTGGTCTGGATGTGGGCAGTGTTCTAGAAGTGACCAACTGTTTTCCTTTCCCTGTGAGTGGCATTTTTACTGGTGTATTTTGCTTTTGCTATGATACTAAAGTTTCCATTTTACCTGTGTTTGGAATGACTCAAGTACTTCCCTTTTACCTATGGTTTCTACCTCATATATAAGCTAATAGATGTTCTACAATATAACACAGACCAGAGAAGATGATGATGAAGCAGATACAGATGGTGCAAATTACCAGCTTGAGATGATGAAGTGCTTGAGGGAAGTCAATGTCGACAATAACACTATTGGATGGTATGCTAATATACTTCACTTAATAAACTATTGATCGCAACTCATTGAATGCATTGATAAAAATGCATTCTTTGAAGATCTGGAAAAAAATATCATTCTTGGAAGATCTGAAAAAAATATCATATTCTATTACTAATGCATTTGCGATCTCTTGAATGGTTTATGATTGATGAAAACCTTATCTCTTTTTTCAGCCCTATACTCCTTATAATTTCTTTGTTCCATTCTTATCCCAGAACACTGTTGTTTTTGTTAGTCCGGGAACATTGTAGTTATAGAGGACATAGGCAAACAGTGTGGTTAAACAAATCCGTGGAAAAAAAAGTGCTATGTGCTAGGTGAGCGGTGACCTTTCGCCTAGTGCTTAGGCATGCTTAAGCGTGCCTAAGCGTTTTACTAGGCTGTATAATTTATACATATTATCTAGCAAAATAAAGCTGAAATACAAAAGGAAAAAGGAAAAAAAAAAGAACACAACAATTATTGGGCTGACATCTAAAGGCCTGTAAAATCTGACAAACTGGGCCTTAAAGGCCCACATCCCATTATCTAGTAACCCTAGACTTATACCAAAGGCTGGGACTTGGAGCACTCTACCCCTGCCCATCACTCGACCAGCTCTCTCTCTCTCTCTCTCTCCGCGTGAACAGGGGTGTGGGTGCACTAGATAGGGTCCGGTGGGCTGTGCCGGATGGGGCTCAACTCTTAATCCTGTGGATCGACCGCCAAATGATGTTTTTTAAGGCCCATTTGGAATGAGGAATGCAACAAAGGAATAGGAAAAAACGTAGGAAAAGAGAAAACGCATGAATGAAAAACTTTACAAAACCGCAGGAATTGAAAACATAGGAATTGCAATCTTTTGCTGTTTGGATTGCAGGAATGCATCACAGGAATATTTGTATATTGAACTAATATGAAAGCACTTAATCTCATAAAAATATAATAATACTTAATATAATGGTGGATTAGAATAATTGCTGACATGTGAGCCATTTCTTTCCCGCAGCCCACATCCATCGGATAGCCATTCATTCTTTTCTTTATACAAATAGCCATTCATTCTTATCCACACAGCCTTATTCTCTCTCTCTTCTCTCTCAACATAGTTCTGATCCTCAAATCAGTTGCTTTGGCGAGCTGTTCCTTCTCGAGAGCCACCATGTGAACCAGCAACCTGAGCTATTCTTCTTCCCTCTAGCCACCGTGTTTGGTCTTCTCCGATGCCAGCTATGGCCATTGACTTGATGGGAGAGCAGCTCATGTTCCGAGAGGCCGCCGCCGCAGGCCTCTGCAGCCTCGAGCTTCTGGCATCCTCCCTCTCGCTGTGGGATGCTGGGCGCCCGGCACTGCTTGGGGAGCTCGCTGACTGGTCCGTCACCAAGTTCCAAGCGTCATCAGCCTCCTCCACCGCACGCGAGCCATTCCCTTGGATTGGAATGGATTATTTCCTTCCTGTGAAACAGCCGTCTTGGTTCCTGGAAAGGAAGCTGGTGTTCCTTCGTTCCAAAACAGGCGATCAGTTCCCTTCCGGCGGAAACATTTCCTACGAAATTTCCTTTGCTTTGACCCATTCCAAACGGGGCCTAAGGCTTGTAATTAAGGGCCTGGGAGTTTAGTCTTTATCGGCGGCTTGTGTTCTGTGCACATATTCTATATTGTACTCTTTATTTATAAATCAGCTTATAGTACCTTCTGCATGCACATTTTGTTTCAAATATTAATAGATTTTTAACTATGGTGTGTCAATACAACTGCCTTTTGTACAAATGTGATACTGTTACTGTGTGTAACATTTCAGTGGATTTACATGTTTTGTAGTGTGAATGTGATGTCTTATTCTAGTTCTGGTTTGTGTTTTGAACTCATAAGAAATGCATTTGTTTTTGATTATGCTCACAGGTATCAATCTTGCTTGCTTGGATCCTTTCAGACTGTGGAGCTGATTGAAACATTTGTGAACTATCAGGTATGGTGCAAATATAAGTTAGGTTATCTTTTCATTTGCATGGGATGACCCTCTTCACACTTCATTGCTGCACTAATGGTATTATCTGTTATAGAAGTGGAATGTTGCGACCTTATAAAACTGTAGCTGGATCCCACTGATAACATAAATTCATTTGCTTTGAGGAACCTGTTTACATTTATCATAGATTACAATTTTAGTGATCTATGAAGGGGAGCCCAGGTGCAACAGTTACATTGTTGCCTTGTGACCATGATGTCATTGATGTCATGATTCGAGTCTTGGAAACAACCTCTTGCAGAAATGCAGGGAAAGCCGTACGCAAAAGACCCAAAGTGATCGGACCCTTCCCCAGACATGCACTGACTGCCCTTTTTTACAATTTTAGTGATCTATGATGTTTGCAAAGTAGGAAGTTCATATAGTTGCTTCAGGAGTTTTGACATGTTGGTTTCTCTAGGAAGCTCTTCTTTCTTCTAGGATAAGCTTTTCTTGCTCATATAATATCTACTTTGTTGTTTCATAATAGGACATTCAATCCAGCCTTTGTTTCAGTTTGTTCGTTCAATGTTGATATTTTTACTTAGAATCCTTTTCAGTATCCTGTTATCATATGTTTTCCTTGCATCATGACTATCATTTGTTTTCCTTCTATTTTAGATGTTGAACATTTACATTTGCATATTGCAGGAGAATATTAGGAGATGTGTGTGCATCGTTTATGACCCGTCTAGGTCAAGTCAGGGAGTACTAGCCCTCAAAGCTTTGAAACTCATGGACTCATTTATGGATCTGTACCGTAGCAGTGGTTTAACTGGAGAGAAGTACGCCATCTTTTATATTGCTCATTTTTACATAGTTCATTCCCTCTGTCCCATATTACTTGTCATCCTAGAGTCTATAAATTTTCCTAATTTACTTATCTTCCATGAATCCCAATACATTTTCACTATTCTCAATACATCTCCATCTATCTCCGTGCCCAGACCCAACGCCAAGTAAATTGGGATGGAGGAAGTATGTAAATGTGGTATATTCAAATGACTTTTTACTATTGCAGGCTAAGAGAGAAAAAAATGTCATGGGTTGATATTTTTGAGGAGATACCAGTATGCACTCTTCTATCTCACAATTCAGTTGTAAGGATGAGTTTTGATGTCCTCCTTATGTGTCCTGTCTTCTTTGTTTTACAGATTAAAGTTTCCAACTCAGCACTGGTCAGTACCTTCATGAAAGAACTAGAGCCCGAGTCACCTGTTTCACAGGTTTGTATTTTTTATTAAGTAACATTCTTGCGCACCATCTTTCAAAATTGTTGAGTTATGACATTGCCGTGCTTTTTTGTTTCAGTGTGATTTTGACAGACTTAAGTTATCAACTGCTCCATTTATGGAAAGGAACCTGGAATTTCTGATTGGGTGCATGGATGATCTTTCAGCAGAGCAGAGCAAGGTCTTGTTTTGTTTTTGAAAAAAAAAAATTATCCCGTTGACTTTTGACTCGAGTGTCTTCCTTGCAATTCAGTTCCAATATTACTACCGCAACCTCTCAAGACAACAGTCACAGCAGCAGGCTTGGCTTCAAAAGAGAAGGTGGAGGAGAATACTTATACCCATTTAACTTTTGTGTGCTCGTGTCTTTTTCTTTCATATCCTTTGTGGTTTGTTGCTAGCAGATATATACTGGAAGAGCTTTCTTTATCAAACTAATAGATAGTGTATGGCAGTTGTTCATTTTCCTTTTGCCTTTTCTGTTGGTTCAGGCAAGAAAACATGGCGAGAAAAGCTGCTGGTGAGGAGCCATTGCCTGAAGAAGATCCATCCAATCCTATCTTCAAGCCAATTCCTGAGCCATCACGATTGGAGGGTTATCTTGTAACCAATCAGATCTCCAGTTACTGCAACCATATTAACGGGTATATACTCTGCAACATGTGACCGTCATTAATCTTTCTGAGTTCCGACTCTACTGCATGACTTCATTTTAGGAACTATCTGTTTGATTATAACTTCAAAGCACAAGATTTTTTACCTGATGTAACGTAGACATGTAAGTGGTGTTTCAGTTACTTATTTTGGGATGTTAGTATCATGATTAAGATAAGAAATCCTATCGGTTTTTGTGACCTAAAAAAAAATCCTATCAGCTGAACTTGTAAGAAAGCTTGCTCTAAGCAGTTTGGTTTACATGTTAAATGTTATTTGTGAAGACAAATTTTATGAAAACTACCTGTTTTCCTTGTCTTCGTGGTACCCACTAGTTACAAAAAACATTTTACTCCAGAATCAGGTTGATCCGCACCAGTACAAAATAGCTTGGCTATTCTTTGTATTTCGTGGAATGAACTAGACATACTTTTATTTGTACCACTTAGGGATGTTAATGATTTGGCCTAAAAATTTAGTTCACTTTGTCAGTTGAATTCTCATGTCATATTTCACTTCATCAACATGGCTGCAATTTTTTAACAAAGAATAAAAATTGTGTGGGAGCTGAAGGATCTGCATTGCTAGTAGCATGTTGTGATTATATGTTCCCCTCCCTTTTTATGTCATCAGTGTAGTGAAATAACAAATAATATGCTTTATTTGCCCCACTATTCTTTGTAACACAGACGTTCTTTCTTGTGTCGCATTCTGCATTGTATTGATCGAATTTGCATCTTGATTGCAGGGTCGCTGGTCAAAATTTCAACAGGCTGTACTTGATGAAGGCCTTGCATGAGGAGTAGATAACTTGGTACTTGAACGCAGTTTCAATATCTATATTTGATATACCTTGTTGGAGGGTCCTATCATCAACTGTATTTCTCTATGAACACCAGATTTTTTTTATTACTAGAATGCAATATCACATCATAGCCGTATTTTGTACTAATTTCAGAATTTGCATGTTCCTTATGATTAGTCATCGCATCTGTGGTCAGTCATATACTGCCGGTACTCTCCATATATCTAGGTTATGGGTGATAGAGGTGTATTAGCCACCACTAACCATAGATATTCACCATTGAGGCTATCAATCAAATTTTGTGCAAATTTTAATCTTTAATTGTAGTTATGCTATCGACTGGTTTTAGCGGTATTCAGTGAAACCATATGTTTCCACGGCTCGAATGAGATCATCAACCTTGGTTGGAACTCGTTCGGGTTCTGTCAGGAGGAACCGAAGCGGGCCTCAGACATGCCAAAGCTGCATCCATCAGCTCTTCGGCCTTTGGCTGTATTGCCCGTACACGACCCCAGCGCGATAGCTTGACACACGAGCAGAGGATAAACCGGCGACAACCGCCTCTGTCCGGTTCTTCCTTCTCACGGAGCAGCGAGTGAGCGCAACCGTATCTGACCGGCTTCTGGGGGCCTCCGCCTCACATGCGTGAGTTGTGTGGATTTCATTCATTCATCCTAGGGACCACGTGGGTTACAGACTGGCGCTCGAAATTACAGACTGCACGGCGGCTCGGAGCAGGTACTCCCTCCGGTCAAAAAGAGTTCGTTTTAGACAATGTTTTAGCAATATTAGAAATATAAATTATAAATAAATTTTAATTTGATAAGTTTAAGAATATAAAAATTATATGATTTGTTTTGAAAAATATTTTTATAAAAGTATAAATATGTTTTTTTTAATAAATATTTTTATAGAAAGTAGAAGTTAAAATTATTTTATGAAGACTGTCATAATTTTAATATGACCTTTATTAACCGGATGAAGTACAGATAGAACAGATGTTGGCATCTTGGATTAGTTTATGTACGCTCAGTTTCCTCAGTTTCACACGGTCTTGTCTTTGTCTACTTATACGTGGCAGTAGTTACTACAGGCTTACAGCTTGGGCGTCCTTGGATTCATGTGCAACGCTCACAAGGGCGTGCCTGGCAGTCTAGCCTCTTTTTGATGGCAGAATTTTTTTTAACATTTTACGTTACATTTTTATATGGACTTAAACTATTTTTTTATAAAATTATTTATATTATTGTAAAATTAATATGTTCCAAAGGATGACGAAACACTCGAGTGCCAGTTATATCACTGTTACTACATCCTCAACTCTTCTGCTGAATCTACTGCTAGAAAAAGGTCGACCCACTGTTGTTGGTGCTGTATACAAAAGTGCAAAATGCTTTTACTCCAAAATGCGGCCCATCCGTCCTTCGGACAAAAACCAGCCGGGGGGACCTCGCTGCTGCGGCTGGTCACGAGCATAATCCTTCCCAAATTAAGCGACCAATTGGCGTCCCTTTATCAATCTTGTCACTAGCAATTGGTGTGTACCTTTTACTTCTGCCACAATACCAACCATCAGCACATGGTAAGACGGTCACTTCAGTTAGTCCTACACTTCTCTTTACTTTGATTGGTTGGCTGTTCAGGTTCACATGATGCAACTTCGTCTTGATTGGTTATCTGTATCAGAGATTTCGTATAATTTGCTCGGTGCAAAAAAATAAAAGCACCACTTGGCTTGACTCAATAGGAAATGAAAATTTTCATCTCTTCTTAATCTGGCTCACATGATGCGGTGTCAATAAAGCTTGGCTCCCTTGAACCATCTTGGGTCAGGTGAGAAGAAAATCAAGCACACCCTTCATCCTCCAATCAAGGAAAAGAAAATGATTAATTTGATACATACTATTACAATTTTACGAAATTTAAAATATATTATTCAGACCTATATACCATATATTTGCAAGATTCTTAGTGTGAGTGACGCATCGATAATATATTTCAAATTTGCAAAACGGAAATGACATGTATCTAAGCAGGATCTCTGGTTTCGGTATAGCTCCACTTGTGGCCACGTGTCCTGTTACCGAGCTTGTTTGAATTCAAAGAGAGTTCCATGGAACAGCTAACGCTAGCAGAAGATCTGTTGAGCTGACTGCAAAACGGGCGGGCAGAACCAAACACCTGCATACCACCAACGCGCACAGATTCCCTCCCCATGACACAGCAAGGACGCTCCCCGCCCACCACAGCTGCCGTCACCCCACCGCCTCCCCTCCGGCGACGGCGATGACACGCTCTGCCGTCCTAGTCTCCACTGTCCTGGCACTGTCGCTCTCGCTCTCCCTCGCGGCTCCCGCGCCGCCGCCTCCCGACGCTCAGACAGCCGCGGTGCGGGCCGGGTACTACCTCGCCGCGGACGCGCGGCTCCGGCCGCTGGCGGAGCTCGACGCGTCGCTGTACACGCACCTCTACTACTCCGCGCTGCCCGTGCGCCCCGACAAGCGCGGGGTCGCGCTTCCCGCGGACCCGGACCAGGCGCGCCTGCTCGCCACCTTCTCGCGGGACCTCAAGTCTCGGAACCGCGCACTCCGGACGCTGCTCTCCGTCGGCGCCGGGGTCGTCGCGGGAGTGTCGTCCGCGGCGCCGCAGACGGACCCGGCGTTCGCCGCCGTGGCCGCGGACCCGGCCTCCCGCGCGGCGTTCAGCGCCGCGGCCGTCG
>BCLF01000090.1:833171-845240 GCA_001602275.1 Zoysia japonica
GCCGCCGGGGTTCCTGCTCACGGCCACCGTCTACTTCTCCGACCACGTCTTCGCCGCGCCGACGCCGGGGGTGGACTACCCGGCGGAGGCCGTGGCGCGGGGGCTCGACTGGGTCAACGTGGCGGCGTTCGGGCTGCGGCCGCCGTCCGGCGCCGCGAACGCGACCGCGTTCGACGCGCCGCTCTACGACCGCGCGTCCCACTTCTCGGCCAGCTACGGCGTCGTGTCGTGGGTCGACGCCGGCGTGCCCGCGGCGAAGCTGGTCGTCGGCCTCCCGCTCTACGGCCGGTCCTGGTTCCTCCGGAACAAGGCCAACAACGGCGTCGGCGCACCGGCCGTCGCCGACGGGCCCAAACAGCGCGGGACCAACGCCACCGGCGTCATGTCCTACGCCGAGGTCGAGCGCCTCGCCGCCACCGGCGCGGGGCAGCCACAGCGCGCCGCGGTGACCACGAACTACGACAACGCGTCCGTGGCGTCGTACCTGTCCGTGGGCGGCGTGTGGGTCGCCTTCGACGGCGCCGCCGTCGTGGCAGAGAAGCTCGCGTTCGCCACCCGACACGGCCTCCTGGGCTACTTCCTTTGGCCGGTGAACTACGACGATGCCAACTTCACCGTGTCCAGAAGAGGTCAGTCAGTCTCTCCGTCACACTCCAGTCCTTACTGTTTCCTCGATGGTTCATTACCAGACCTTGCAATTTGTTGCAGCATCAGAGGCTTGGATGCGGAACCAAGTTTCCTCTAATTCGAGGAACGGAACAGGGGTCAGGCAGACGCAGGCGCCGGTGTGGGTGCCGCCGGCACTCCAGTCACCGGCACGAACTCCTGGACCGATGCCGGCGCCGACGTCCGGATCCATGCACCGGAGGTTGCCCTGGAGGAAGCTTGATCGGTTCCTGCGCTTGGGGCTGCTAATAACGGTCTTTCAGAGATTGTGTTTACTCTGACATTGTTGGGGATCAACAAGAACATCACACGAATTGTGACATGTACTTGGATAAGTACAATGAATTTCATGCACTGCAAACAGATCCATCCATCATGACATCAGTAACAGTCTATCTAAGACTGAGCAAACAAACCCCAAGCTGAACTCTTTTTTCTCTCACGTATCTATCCACCAAAAATTACCCACGGTTTTTTTTCCCATCATTTCCGTACAGCAGTTATGTAGCGCCAATTCTTCAGGATTAATTCAAATGTGTAAAACTATACCTCATGATTCAAACTACTTTAGTAATAAAGAAAATTATAACAAAATATATAACATTCATCAAACTTTATTAAATAAAATAAATAATCAAAGTTGAAGTTAAAAAATCAACGATGACATCAGTTTCGGAATGGAGAGAGTACATCCTTAACAACAAATTATCTGTAGTACTAGAGGTGTTAATAGGTGCACCTAAGGTTAACTTATTAACCTTTTTAGTTAAAAAAATGAACTAATTTATCAAAAGTGGAGGAGATTTTGAAAAGTTACTTTATTTTTTTGAACTAAAGAGGTTTGGAGGATAATCTCTTTTTAGTTTTCACCCCTACGTAGTATTGGCACAATTTAGCCCCTAAATTGCATCCCTAACACACAGCTCTTAATTTTCAGTCAAAATCTGAAAAGCTCTGTCAAACGTTGTTTTTCAAAAGAAGTGAGTTTTCTTTGATTCTGTAAAGTTATTTTTGTCTGATTCTGTGAAGTGATTCTCTGAAATGAACTAAAGGGCTAGAAGCTGAAAAAATAGCTTCTCCTGATTCTGTTAGTTGATTCTCTGTCTTGACTCTAAAAGTTTATCCTAGAGAAAATCAAAGAGAATCACTTCACATAAAAATCATGAGTGAATCCAGAGAATCAAGAGCTGGTAGCTCTACCAAAGAAGCCCTAAAGGCCTCTGTTCCTGATTCTCAAAATCAGGAAAGTTCTGCTAAATGTTGTTATTCAGAGAAGTGATTCTTACCTAATTTTATAAAGTAATTCTCTAAAATGAACTAAAAGACTGGGAGCTAGAAAAAGTAGATTCCCCAAATTCTATATTTCGTGAAGTAATTCTCTGACCTGATTTTAAAAAGTTTACTAAAAAAATCAAAATCAAATAGAATCACTTTCAGCCACAGCATCACTTCACAGAAAAATCAGGAGTGAATCCTAAGAATCTAAGAGTTCTACCAAAAAGGCTCTAAAGGCGAAGACGGGCGGATAATGACGGAGTTGGATTTGCCTAAGGTATTACTATATTAGAGCATCTCCAGCACATGCTTTAAAATGATCTCGTGCTTTAAAATTTAGAAATATAAAGCATTCCGTATTGCTCCAGCAGATGCTTTAAAATAGGTTGGTGCTTTAAAATTTTTTAGAGAATCTTTAAATCTTCTCTTTGGTGCTTTATATTTAGAGCACCAAAGCTGGTGCTTTATCCTATTTGTGTGGCAGAAAACTAATTTCTCTTCCCACTCAATGCCCTGCCGCCTCACACGGTGCTCGGCCGCCCCAACATCGGTGCCTTGCTTCTGCCTGACACGGTGCGCTAACCCTGCCGCTTTGCCTCACATGTCGTCCCTTTTGCTGCACTTCTCTGAAACACACTGCTCTGACTTACCACTCCTCTTTGCTGCTCTCTGACAGTCTGACGTACATCACTATTACATGCCGCACCTTTCACCGTCGTTCCAACATGCACTGCTTCGATGTATCAATCCTTCATGCACTTATGATGACACCATCATGAAGGTGCTACGCCGGTTCCTCACCAAGAGTCACTTTTGTTGACTCCGACTCCACCAATGATCGCTACGTACTCTCTATGGAGCAGATTCTCTATACCGGTATTGACGTCATCTAATTTGCCGTCCACTTATATTCCGACAATGTGGGGCAAAGGTCCAGCTTTCTTTAAAGAGGACAAAGTGAGGTCACACCTCGGGGCGAGGAGCAGAATTGGTGGTTGCGAAACATGTTGAATCTCAAATGCTCGATGAAATGTCTTAAAAGCAAAGAAAAATATAAAACATTAATTTTATAGCATCTGCTGCAGCATGTTGCACTGAATCTTTAAAAACTAGATGATTCTCCGGCGCATTGCCGTGGAATTTATAATGGTGATGATGATTTATTATGATAGGATGAATAAAAGCTCAAAGAAAATAATTATAATGGATACAAAAAATAAAATATATGATAACTATTTAATAAAATTCATTTGAGGTCACAGGATATGATGATTAATCATATTTGCTTGAAATTTCAAAGTTTTTCTAGCTGAGATTATTAATGAAATTTGAACAGAACATCCATTGAGATGGCAGTGTGTGGGTGAATCGAGGAAAATGGAGGGTCAGATTGAGTAAAGGTGGATAGGAGGCGGGGATTAAATGGAGGATGGCAGCCGATGAAAGATGAAGGGGGGGACAAAAAAAAGTTAAATGAAGAGGTGTAGAATGAACAGCTAGGATCAATTGAGTCTCATGATCGAACGGTACAAACAAAAAAGATGACGTGGCTCAATGAGTATTCAGCTTTGATAGTTAGTGGGTTGTACAAATATAGATATTATAAATGAAAGTTATAAGATCTTTAAAATTAATTTTAAAGCACCGGTTTTAGAGCATCTGCTGGAGATGCTCTTAATCTCTACTTTTAAAGAGAACAATTTTTTCTATGTATTTTTGTAAAACACTCTCAACAAAAATAAATTAGACTACATGCATAAAAAAATACATTCAGAATTGTTCTTTTTATAAATCTGACGGATGAAATCTTTCCACAGACACACTTTCTAAATCTAACGAGTCGTTGTTCTCGATCTCTCAGATCTTGACCCATTAACAAAATACAACTACCTGAAACATATATTTGAGATCCAAAAGAAGTTGTTGGAAAACAAAACAAATTCATTTCAGGCTAATATTAATATTAATGATGAAGAATGAGAAACTTCATATTTGATATTAATATATTATTTTCTTAAATTAATATATTTCTTAGACCGTATCATTAGCACGGTACAATGCTTAATATCCTACAATTAATTGTTCAATCTATATCAATCCTTCATTCTGGAGGTACCTAAAGAAATAAAAAACAAATGACTTCAGAAAGGTTTCATGCCGCGGATCAGAGAGGCCATATTGACCTCATACAAGCACGCCCACGCGTCTCCTCGCTCACGCTTGTCGTCGCTAGACGCGCAGAGCAAGACGACCTTCTTCGTCACCAGGCTGAGCTGCACGAGGCCGACCCAATCGATCCAGAAGAGCACGGTGCCGCTCCTCTCCCCGAACCCCTTGAACCGTATCGGCTGGTACGTATCCAGACCTGAATCGAGCTGCATCTCTATCTCTCGCCTGCGGACCACCACCTGTCGGCTCCACCCGTTCGAGCCCTTGCCGGCCTCGCCCGGCTGTAATACCAAGCAATAGGACTAAGATCAAACAATCAAATCAGGGGAAAACTCAAGAACACCAAGAACAGATCGAGGAAGGCAGCTCTGGCGGTTTCCATTATTTTCCTCAAGAAGGTGGAAATGGAATCAAGTTTGTTACAAGTATGCTAGCTAATGGCCACAAGACAGGCACTTATAGATGTTAAACACGTATGCCAACTGGCTACAGCTCACGCTAATCACCAGAGCCCATTTGACAGGGTTGAACATGTGCTTCCCGCCAGGCTGCTTCTATCTCTAGGATGCAGGTACGTGACAATCCCCTCCACTTAAATTGGCACTTGTCCTCAAGTGTCTGGGAACCATTGCTTGATAGTAGCCCAGTAGAATGAAGGAAAGGTGGACTTGATGAAGGTAGCATCCTCCCAAGTTGCCTCATCTGGTGGTGCACCATCCCACTGAATGAGCCATTGTGTTACTGGCAAATTGTTGCGAGGGATAGAACGAGTCTCAAGAACAAAGGCTGGAACAGACTTGATTTTGCCATCAGAATCCACCAATGGTAAAGTAGGGCTTGGAACAGCATAAAAACCAATGTATTTCTTAAGTTGACTAATGTGAAAGACAGGATGGATCTTAGCAGTCTCAGGAAGAAGGAGCTTATAGGCAACAGAGCCAATCTTCTCTAAGATCATGAAGGGGTCATAGTACTTGGTAGTCAACTTCAAGGAATTTTTCAAGCCAAATGCAGACTGTCTATAGGGCTGCATTTTTAAGTAAACTATGTCGCCAACAGCGTACGAACGTTCTGATCGTTTAGCATCAGCAAACTTTTTCATGCGAGCTTGAGCGTGGGCCAAATTCTCTTTGAGTTTGTTGATCATAGATTGCTTATCAAGCAAAAATTCAGAGGCTGGAGATTCAGGTCCAAGAACAGAAACCTCAGTGATCAGTGGTGGAGCGTAGCCATATAATGCCTCAAACGGAGTGCACTTCAATGAAGAATGGTAATTAGTGTTGTACCACCACTCTGCAAGAGGTAACCACTGTGCCCACTTGCGAGGTTCAGAAAAGGCCATGCATCTAAGATAGGATTCGAGGCATTGGTTAACTCGCTCGGTTTGTCCATCACTCTGTGGGTGATAAGCAGAACTAAACCGGAGAGAAACCTTCAGGGACTTGAACAATTCTTGCCACAATGAGCCAGTAAATTTTTTATCTCGATCAGAGACAATGGAACAGGGAAGGCCATGAAGTTTGAATATATTGTCCATAAAAAGGTGAGCAACTTGCAGAGCCGTGAATGGATGGGACAATGGCAAGAAGTGGGCATATTTGGTCAAACGATCAACAACAACCAGTATAACATCCTTGCTAGAAGACTTGGGTAACCCTTCCACAAAGTCAAGAGATATCTGACTCCAAGCGAGATCAGGGATTGGTAAAGGTTGTAAGAGCCCAGGATATTGACAGTGCTCTCCTTTTGCATGTTAACAGATAGCACATTCAATGACAAACTTTTCAACAGATTTCTTAAGACATCCCAATAGAACAATCTTTTCACACGTTGGAAAGTAGCAGTGATACCAGAATGACCACCAAGTGCTGACGAGTGCAAAGCAGTCAAAATGGTAGTATGGAGTGCAGGAGAATGATCAACATAAATCTTGCCCTTATATCTGAGAACACCAGAAGATAAACTGAAATGTGGTTCAACATCAAGATTAAGGACAAGTTTTGTCAGCAATAACTGGCATTTTGGGTTAATATCATAACTGGCAAGGACATCTTGAAGCCAAGTAGGTTGGGCAACAGATAAAGCCATGCAAGAAGAGGTTCTCCTAGATAAAGCATCAGCAACAATGTTGTCACTGCCCTTTTTGTATTCAATAGAATAGTCAAACTGCATCAACTTAATCAACAACTTATGTTGGACACCCTCAGTCAGTCTTTGTTCAGTAATGAATTTCAGACTTTGGTGATCAGTTTTGATGATAAGTTTGGAGCCCAGAAAGTAGTGTCTCCATTTTTTTAAAGCTTCCAAAATGGCCAATGCCTCTTTATCATAAGTGGACTGTTGTCTAGCAGTAGGGCTCAATGATTTGCTGAGATAACTGATAGGCCGACTGTCCTGCATTAAGACAGTCCCAATACCACTGCCACAAGCATCAGCCTCCAATGTGAATGGCTTAGAGAAGTCAGGTAATACCAGCACAGGAGCTGAACACAATATTTGTTTGAGTTCCTGAAATGCTCGTGTTTGATCAGGTCGCCAATGAAAGGAATCCTTCTTGAGCAAATCATGAAGTGGCCTACAAATGATGCCCAAATTCTTCACAAAACGTCTGTAATAACCAGCAAGGCCCAAGAAGCCATGAAGCTGAGAGACGTTAGTAGGTACTGGCCACTCTTGCACAGCAGCAATTTTCCTTGGGTCAGTAGACATCCCATTTTCATTAATAACATGTCTCATATAAGCAATACTCTGGACAGCAAAAATACATTTAGATCTCTTACCAAAGAGTTGATGCTTGCTCAGAGTATCCAAGACCCAAGTGAGATGCTCTCTGTGATCAATCATAATTTTACTATAGACTAAGATGTCATCAAAGAAAACTAGGACAAACTTCCTCAATTGGGCAGCAAAGATGTTATTCATCAGTGATTGAAATGTGGCAGGAGCATTAGTTAAACCAAATGGCATTACCAAAAATTCAAAATGGCCAAAATGAGTACTAAAGGCAGTCTTAGGAATGTCAGCAGGGTGCATCAGTACTTGATGAAAACCAGATCTGAGGTCCAGACTAGAAAAGTATCTAGCTCCACATAGTTCATCAAACAAATCATCAATGATAGGAATAGGAAACTTGTTCTTAATAGTTATGTCATTGAGAGCTCTGTAATCAATACAAAGTCTCCAAGAAGAATCCTTTTTCCTGGCCAAAATAGCAGGTGAAGAGTATGGACTTTCACTGTGTTGAATGATACCCTCTGAAAGCATTTTTTAACCATTTTTTCAACTTCATTTTTCTAAAACTTGGCCATATGGTATGGCCTGATGTGAGGTAGTTGGCATCCAGGTTTCAAATGAATAGAGTGTGCACAATCTCTTTGAGGAGGTAAGCCCACAGGTTCCTCAAAGACAGAAACATATCTGTCAAGAATATCCAACACAGCAGTATGGTTATCAGAGAGAGATTCTAACACAGCAGAATGCAGTTTCATATGAAAAATGTAACCAAACACTCCTTTAGAAAGGAGTTTGAGCATGTGGTCACCATCAACCAGTGAGAGGTCATCAGATTGGGCACAATCATGAAACATCAATTGATGAGAGAATCCTTAGTAATGGTGAGGAATCTTTGCTTGAGATCAAGATGAATGGGACTATGCTGATAAAGCTAATCACAACCTAAGATGACATCATGGCTGTGAAGCTTCAGTAACTGAAAATCAGTAATAAACTTGTGCTGTTGGACAAGATAAGGACAATAGGAGCAGTAGCACCAGACAGTAGTTCACCACCACCAGCCACCTTAACCTTTTGTAGTGCAGTGTGTTGGATAGCACAACCACTTTTCTGAGCAAAAGAGACATCCAGGAAGCTGTGAGTACTACCACTGTCAACCAATGCGACAGCTCATTTTCCACTCAAAAGCACCTGTAAGCAAAAGGTAGCAACAGTTCTGGTGCCATGAACTGCAGACTGAGATATCTGCATCAGATGAGAATCAGTCATTTTAGGTTGCTGAATATCATTGTCCACAGTATGTTCTCCCAAGGACAGTTCCTCTTGGTTCATAGAAATGGTATGGGCAGACTGCTGATAAAACTTGCACTTCTGCTTGTGTTTAGGAGTCCAAGGGGCAGAGCATTTCCAGCAAGTGCCAGGTTCTTTAGGCTTAGTAGCAATAGGCGGAAGCTTTTCAAGTAATGTCTCTTTAGTAGGCAAAGAAGAGTACAGAGGTGCTGGTTTGAAGTTAGGTTGGGTCATGGGTTTAGCAGCAGAAAAGCTTGGAGTGTATTGAGCTTTCCTGGTGAGCATGAATTTTTCCAATTCTCGAGCAATGCAATATGTCTAACCCAAGGTGGTAGGCTTATGAGGTTTGAGGAGGTGTTTAATAGGATCCTTGAGACCCTTAACGAAACATCGAATGTAATAGGGTTCCAACAATCCAGGATGCTGGCGTTGCATACTAGTCATAAGTTCTTCAAACTTGTCAATGTAAGCATTTACCGACCGCACTTGCTGGAGAGAGTGAAAGATTTCCACAATATCATACATGCTATGTTCAGCAAAACGGTTGCAAACCAATGATACAAACTGCTGCCAACACATGGACCGAGGAGGAACACGCAAGCCCGACCACCAGTGCTCAGCCTGACCAGTGTAGTGTAATGTGGCCATAGAAACCCAGATGTCAGAGGGGACTGAAGCCAGCTCAAAGTATTTTTCACACAAACGAGTCCATTCATCAGGGTTATCACCACTAAAAGCAGGAAACTCCAACTTAGGTTTAGAGATAGAGATGCTAAACCCAGAGTCAATGTTGCGGTTAAAACTACGTTCATTCATAGAAGACAGAGGAAGTCTCTGTTCAACATGACGAGCATGTGGTGGCACATAGGCATGGGAAGAACGACCAGCAACAATATCATGCATATGCAATGGAGACACAACATCAGATATCACAGGATCAGTGTGAGCAGAAGAAGTATTACCCACAACCAGTGATGAATCAGGGATCACAGGAGAAGATCCAGATGGTGCTGCAGGATGAACCTCCACGGTGACTCCTGAAGGAGAATCAGCATCAATAGCAATAGAGGCATCAGAAGACTGCTTCGGCATCAACAGCTTGAGCATGTCCTGAATAGCAGTGAGTTGCAACTGCATGCCAGAGAGATGAGTCTTCACATTCACCACACGACAGCGAAGATCTAGAACATCGCCCTGCATACCCTCCAGAGAAGGGGATATGTGATCGGACGAAGTAACGCCAGTGAGCACACCCGATGAAACAGGTTGAGAAGAAGTGCCATCAGCAGTGGAATCTGCACCAGGCGTAGGACGCGCTGCCGGATGAAGAGTGCGAGTCATGATCAAAGACTAACAGACGAACTCTAGAAATTTTACATGCGAACTAGTCGCGCAACCCCCAAAACGAATAGCGCGGAAGCCAAAACGAGAGAACGTCGAGGATCGAGTGGAATCTAATACCAATTTGTAATACCAAGTAATAGGACTAAGATCAAATAATCAAATCAGAGAAAAACTCGAGAACACCAAAAACAGATCGAGGAAGGCAACTCTAACGGTTTCCATTATTTTTCTCAAGAAGGTGGAAATAGAATCAAATTTGTTACAAATATGCTAGCTAATGGCCATAAGACGGTACTTATAGACGTTAAACATGTATGTCAATTAGCTACAACTCACACTAATCACTAGGACCATTTGATAGGGTTAAACATATGCTTCCCGCCATCTCTAGGACGCAGGTACGTGACACCGGCCCCGTCACCAGAGTCCACATCGATATCGCAGGGTACGCGACCAGCAGGCTTAGCGTCCTTTTCGTTGTCGACGACGATTCGTCCAAGGTGCCGATCAGCATGACGCAGTCCTTGTCCTGGTTGTTCTCGTACGCGCTCCAACGCCTCAAACTTGGAAGACAGCCTTCCGGCAGCTGGATCGCCGTGGCCTCTGCCGTGTCGGCGTGCACGGCGAGGATAGCCATGGGGACGTTGAGGGGACTATATGCATTCAAGTGGCAGAGCCAGTGAACGGTGCCCCCGATCACGGCCGCCGGGGCTCCACAAAACTTCTCGTATGAGACATGGCGGATGACCGGACAAGACTGGATGTGGCGGGCAGCTCCCCATTCGCCGTCCTGTGAAGAGAAGGTCTGGATCCGTAGCTATCTGTCCAGGATAAGTAGCTCGAACGAGTGGCCGGAGACGGCACCTTCCATGGTCAGCAAAGCGGGTCGGTAGAACCCGCCATAGATGCCGTCTCCAACTTGTATCTCAGGAGGACGGGAGATGACGTCGATGGTGAAGACATTGTAGACGAGTAGCTCGACCGTTCGGATCCAGCTATATCCCCGTCCCAGCTTCTCTCCGGCATCTTGTTCCGCCATAAGACGAGGACGCCGTCGCAACAGCACGCGGGCTCGAACGAGACCATGAGGCTGTCGTCGATCCGGGGGCGCCGGGATGTATTTAGCGCGATGCCATCCTTGATGCTGCCGTCGCCGAACCTGTGGACCTTGTAGGAGACGCCCGCGAGGCAGGCGGAGTCGAAGCCGCTGTTGGCCGCGGCACGGGCGACGGCGAGGCGGTCGAGGATGGCGTGGCGGAGGGGCTTGGAGGTGGCGGCGCAGCGGACGACGGTCGTGATGTCGCATGTGCGCGCGATGATCTCAAACAGGAGATCCTCTGGCAAAAACGGCAGCGGCGGCGGCGGCGCCATCGTCGGCTCGTCGCGTCTCTCTCGCGCTGGATTGCCTTCGCGTCTCTTGTTCGTCGGCGCGTTGCGTTTCTTGTTTTTTGATTTCTCGTTGTCTTTCCATCCCTCTTCTTTATATAAGCGCGCTGGTGATTTATTGCAGCCAGCTCCGAATCGGCGTCGAGAACTCGAGATCGAGTTGACTTCCGAGATTTAAGGGCCTACCTGGAGATAAACGTTCACGGTGATTGGTTGAATTAGAGTCGGATATGGGTTGAAACCGAAACAAAACTCACACAATAGCATCGATTACTCACGAAATAAATGTGGATCGTTAATTTGCGTGAATTTTGAGGTATAAATTAAATTTTTATTTATAGGAGGTAAAATACTTCTAATAATTGCTAATTAATGTATCTTTGAATATAGAAAGTAATTAATGTGTTTTGAAAATTAATGCATGATAATTTTGGAAAGTAATAGATTTTTTAGCTCTTTCAGCTTTGTAAATTTGACATTTGGAAATTTACACACATCATCTCTAATCTTAAAAAGCATAACTTTTCCTTTTTTACGCATATATAGTAAAACACCCGCAACAGACATGAGGTTAGACTACGTACATATAGAAAAATACACTCAGAGTTATTTTTTACAAATCTTACGAATAAAATATCTTCAAAAACACCTTTTATAAATCTATCGGGACGAGCTTTTTTTTAGATCTCCTAAATTTTGAATTCACAAAGACCATGGTTAGTTAACAAAATAAAATTACCCAGAACAAATATATGAATACAAAGAAAGTTGTTGGAAAACAAAACAAATTCATTCGAGTTAATATTAATATTAATGATAAAGAATGAAAACTTTAAATTTTAATATTAATATATTATTTTTTTAAGTTAATATTTTTTTTTAGATCGTAGTGTTAACACAGATATCGGAACTAGTACATTTTAATATAAGACTACCATATTACTCTATTAATATAAAGAAAATGTTGAAATGAACCCTGCCAGACATGTCTTTAGAAGAAAATAAATTTTACCATACATTTTAAAATTATGACAAAACAACAGATTTAACGTTACACTTTTATAAGACTCCATGCTTTTAGGTCCCTTTTTTTTATTAATTTATTAATGTAAATATATGTCAGATTTTAATATAGACTGAAACCAACGTGGACCGTACATTTGTGCAAATCTTGATTCATAAATTGATATTTTATTCGTAAGATTT
>BCLF01000090.1:845279-864046 GCA_001602275.1 Zoysia japonica
CTGCACCGACCATATCACGAGTGAGCTAGCTAAACTAGCCGCCCGTGAGAAATATACTGGGGGTGACCAGATCCATACTGCAAGCGGATCAGGTATGGCAATCAAACATGTTGGTCACACCACTATTACTTCCCCCAGTCGACAATTTCATCTTAATAATGTCCTTCATGTTCCTAGTGCTGCGAAAAATCTTATATCCATCCATCGTTTCACTTCGGACAATTCTGCTTTCATAGAGTTTCACCCCAATTATTTTTTGGTCAAGGATCAGGCAACCAGGAAAACTCTGCTTAAAGGGCCATGTTGTCGAGGGCTTTACCCCCTTCCTGCATCATCCAAACAAGTCCTTGGTGCATCACGGGCGCCTATGTTTAAGTGGCATGAGCGCCTAGGTCATCCTGCTTCACAGATTGTTAATCGTGTCATTAGTCAAAATAATATTTTCTGTATTCCTGAGTCAAATAATGAGCATGTGTGTGATGCTTGTCAGCAAACCAAGGCACACCAATTGCCTTATCCAGAGTCTGTCAGTGAGTCCTGTGCTCCTTTAGACCTTATATTCTCTGATGTTTGGGGTCCTGCTCACGAGTCAGTGGGCAGAAAACAATATTATGTCAGTTTTATTGATGATTTCAGCAAGTTTACTTGGATATATCTTATCAAATTTAAGTCCGAAGTGTTTCAAAAGTTTCATGATTTCCAGCACTTAGTTGAACGAATGTTTGATCGCAAAATTAAAGCAGTCCAAACCGATTGGGGTGGCGAATATCAGAAACTTAACCCTTTTTTCACTAAGATTGGTATATCCCATCTTGTGTCTTGTCCGCATGCCCATCAGCAGAATGGGGCGGCTGAACGTAAACATCGGCACATCGTTGAGGTAGGATTAGCTCTCTTATCTAGAGCATCTATGCCACTCAAATTCTGAGATGAAGCATTCCTGACAGCCACCTACCTCATTAACCGGCTCCCAAGCAAAGTCATTGACTTTTCCACACCTCTTGAGCGCCTCCATGGTCACAAACCCGACTATAAGTGGCTTCGTACCTTTGGATGCGCATGTTGGCCGAATCTTCGACCATATACCACTCATAAGCTCCAGTTTCGCTCTAAAAGATGTGTCTTCTTAGGCTATAGCAATCTTCATAAAGGCTACAAGTGTCTAGATGTTTCCTCAGGTCGGGTCTATATCTCTCGTGATGTAATTTTTTATGAGGATGTGTTCCCTTTCTCTGAATTAAATCCCAATGCAGGTGCTCGTTTACGCCCTGAAATTCTTTTAATTCCTTCGGCTGATTCTGGGAATAATAGTACTGATGATCATATGAATGATTCGCCTAACCTTAATCCTGATGATCAGCTAACTCGGTTATCGAACAATGGCTCTCAAAATTTTTTCCACAGCTCTCAGGACTCGGATGCATCTGATAATGCATCTACCAGTGGCACAGAACACGAAGGTGAGCATGTGCAGAAGCAAGCGCCTGCTGTACTTCCTGATGGGAGTGGAGCGACCGTGCTTGGCGGTCATGATGACTCTGCCGGCACCATCCAGCAGGCGGCCGGAGCGTTGCCTGCTGATCTGCATCACGAGCCAACCAGAGGTCAGCGTCCTCCGAGCCCCACCGAGCCGCGTCTTCCACCTGATCCACAGTTGCGCGCGGTCACAAGGCTTCAGCGTGGTATCCGTAAACAGAAGCAGTACACTGATGGTACAGTCAGGTATGGGCTATTGACTGCTGCTGGTGAACCGTCCAGTCTTGATGAAGCATTGCATGACAAGAATTGGCAGGAAGCTATGAAGGCTGAGTGTGAGGCTCTCATGAAAAACAAGACATGGCATCTTGTTCCTCCTCAGAAAGGCAAGAATATTATTGGATGCAAATGGGTATACAAGATAAAAAGAAAATCTGATGGTACTCTTGATAGGTATAAAGCTCTAGTTGCTAAAGGCTTCAAGCAAAGGTATGGAGTTGATTATGAAGATACCTTTAGTCCTGTTGTCAAAGCTACCACCATTAGAGTTATTTTATCTCTTGCTGTCTCTTCTGGTTGATCACTTCGACAACTTGATGTACAAAATGCTTTTCTCCATGGTTTATTGAAAGAGGAGGTATATATGCATCAACCTCCAGGCTTTGAAGATCCACAAAGGCCTAACTATGTGTGCAGGTTAGATAAGGCTTTGTATGGACTAAAACAGGCGCCCAGAGCGTGGTATTCCAGACTCAGTGACAAGCTAATCAGGTTGGGTTTTAAAGCTTCTAAAGCTGACACATCCTTGTTCTTCTTTAGCAAGGGAGGCATCACAATGTTTGTGTTGGTTTACGTGGATGACATAATTGTTGCTAGCTCTACAGAACATGCTACAACCTCACTCCTTTCAGATCTTAAGGAGGAATTTGCACTGAAGGACTTGGGAGACTTTCATTATTTTCTTGGCATAGAGGTGAGCAAGGTAAAGGATGGCATTTTACTTACTCAAGACAAATATGCTCGTGATCTTCTTAAGAAAGTTGGCATGTCTGATTGTAAGTCGGTTAGTACACCTCTATCCACCAGTGAAAAACTATCTTTGTATGAGGGGACTCCATTAGGCGTTGAGGATGCAACAAAATATAGAAGTATTGTTGGAGCTTTGCAGTATCTCACTCTAACACGGCCAGACTTGTCTTTTGCTGTTAACAAGGTATGCCAGTTCTTACATGCGCCTACTACTGTTCATTGGGAAGTAGTTAAAAGAATATTAAGGTATGTAAAGCAGTGTACTGGAATTGGTCTAAGAATTCTCAAGTCCGCCTCTACCTTGATTAGTGCCTTCTCTGATGCTGATTGGGCCGGATGTATTGATGATAGAAAGTCAACTGGGGGATTTGCGGTCTTTCTTGAAAATAATCTAGTATCATGGAGTGCTAAGAAACAACCTACAGTGTCTAGATCAAGTACTGAGGCTGAATAGAAAGCAATAGCCAATGCTACAGCTGAAGTTATGTGGATTCAAATATTGTTACAAGAAATAGGCGTCAAATGCCCGAGAGCAGCTAAACTCTGGTGTGACAATCTAGGAGCGACATATCTCTCTAGCAACCCTGTTTTTCATGCAAGAACGAAGCATATAGAAGTTGATTATCACTTTGTTAGAGACCGGGTCAAGAACAAGCTTTTGGAGATTGATTTCGTTTCTACAAAAGACCAGATGGCTTCACCAAACCTCTTCCTATACGGCAAGTAGAAAACTTCAAGGTCAATCTTAACATGGGAATGTTGAGATTGAAGGAGGCTGTTAGATAAGTCATGTATATTGAGTTATTGAGTTGTAATTATCCATAACTCCTATAGATCTTAACCGGCTGGGAACTCTCTAGAATTAAGCGCACAGGTTGTTGTAATCTCCTAGGATAGGTGAGGCCAGCCGGATTAGTAGGATCAAGAAGGTTGTAATATGCATGCATGCGCACAGCGCTATATTAACAGGGAGCCGTCGCACATTGACAATCATCTTGCCAAGCGACGTTAACACAATCTTCCGCTGCTCTGATTTTTATAATGGGGACGTTGAGGGGACTATATGCATTCAAGTGGCAGAGCCAGTGAACGGTGCTCCCGATCACGGCCGCCGGGGCTCCACAAACCTTCTTGTATGAGACATGGCAGAGGACCGGACAAGAGTGGACGTGGCGGGCAGCTCCCTATTCGCCGTCCTGTGAAGAGAAGGTCTGGATCCGTAGCAATCTGTCCAGGATAAGTAGCTCGAACGAGTGGCCGGCGACGGCACCTTCCATGGTCAGCAAAGCGGGTCGGTAGAACCCGCCATAGATGCCGTCTCCAACTTGTATCTCAGGAGGACGGGAGATGACGTCGCTGGTGAAGACGTTGTAGACGAGTAGCTCGACCGTTCGGATCCAGCTATATCCCCGTCCCAGCTTCTCTCTGGCATCTTGCTCCGCCATAAGACGAGGACGCCATCGCAGCAGCACGCGGGCTCGAACGAGACCATGAGGCTGTCGTCGATCCGGGGGCGCCGGGATGTATTTAGCGCGATGCCATCCTTGATGCTGCCGTCGCCGAACCTGTGGACCTTGTAGGAGACGCCCGCGAGGCAGGCGGAGTCGAAGCTGCTGTTGGCCGCGGCACGGGCGACGGCGAGGCGGTCGAGGATGGCGTGGCGGAGGGGCTTGGAGGTGGCGGCGCAGCGGACGACGGTCGTGATGTCACATGTGCGCGCGATGATCTCAAACAGATGATCCTTTGGCAAAAACGGCAGCGGCGGCGGCGGCGGCGCCATCGTCGGCGCGTCGCGTCTCTCTCGCGCTGGATTGCCTTCGCGTCTCTTGTTCGTCGGCGCGTCGCGCTGGTGATTTATTGCAGCCAGCTCCGAATCGGCGTCGAGAACTCGAGATCGAGTTGACTTCCGACATTTGAGGGCCTACCTGGAGATAAACGTTCACGGTGATTGGTTGAATTAGAGTCGGATATGGGTTGAAACCCAAACAAAACTCACACAATAGCATCGATTACCCACGAAATAAATGTGGATCGTTAATTTGCGTGAATTTTGAGGTATAAATTAAATTTTTATTTATAGGAGGTAAAATATTTCTAATAATTGCTAATTAATGTATCTTTGAATATAGAAAGTAATTAATGTGTTTTGAAAACTAATGCATGATAATTTTGGAAAGTAATAGATTTTTTAGCTCTTTCAGCTTTGTAAATTTGACATTTGGAAATTTACACACATCATCTCTACTCTTAAAAAGCATAACTTTTCTTTTTTTACGCATATCTCGTAAAATACCCGCAACATACCCGCAACAGAGATAAATTAGACTGCGTGCAAATAGAAAAATACACCCAGAGTTTACTTTTTACAAATCTTACGAATAAAATATCTCCAAAAACACTTTTTATAAATCTATCGAGACGAGCTTTTTTAGATCTCCTAAATTTTGAACTCACAAAGACTATAGTTAGTTAACAAAATAAAACTACCCAGAACAAATATATGAATACAAAGAAAGTTGTTGAAAAACAAAACAAATTCATTCGAGTTAATATTAATATTAATGATAAAGAATAAGAAACTTCAAATTTTAATATTAATATATTATTTTTTAAGTTAATATTTTTTCTTAGATCGTAGCATTAGCACGGATATCGGAACTAGTACATTTTAATATAAGACTACCATATTACTCTATTAATATAAAGAAAATGTTGAAATGAACCCTGCCAGACATGTCTTTAGAAGAAAATAAATTTTACCATACATTTTAAAATTATGACAAAACAACAGATTTAACGTTACACTTTTATAAGACTCCATGCTTTTAGGTCCTTTTTTATTAATTTATTAATGTAAATATAAGTCAAATTTTAATATAGACTGAAACCAACGTGGACCGTACATTTGTGCAAATCTTGATGCATAAATTGATATTTTACTTACTAGAATGTAAATGTTATAAAATAATGGGACAATACTCAACTTCACTCCAAACTATGGAAAGCTCAATTTTATTCTTCAATTTTTAAAAAATCCAATTAAGGGGTAAATTTCTTATTAGCCATCCAAAAAACTTGTAGTTCCTTATCAACTACTAAAAATTTTGAATTTTCTTATCAACCACTGATATTAACTTCTTTCCTTATTCACCACTCCTATACTTTGGAGACTTGAAAAAGACCTTTCTACTCTTTTTTTCAAATTTTTTAAAATTTATCATTACTCATTTTAGTAGATGTTGTTTGGTTTTAGGGTATCTAAAATTTCACAAGGAAATTTTTTACTTACAATTCAAATTCAAATTCAAAATTTAAGATTTAATCTGAACCATTTTATTTTCTTTTAAGTTTATGGGCTATAATGTAAATTTGTGAGATTAAATTGATTCTTGCAACATTCACTAAAATAGGTAATACTTAGTAAAAAAATGATTGAGGGGCAAACAAGCCTTTTTTAAACCTTTAAATGTACAAGAGTGACGAATAAGAAAAGAAAGTTAATATTAGTGATTGATAAAAAAATTCAAAATTTTTAGTGGCTAATAAAGAATCAAATTTTTTTCCGATGGCTATTAAGGAATCGACTCCCAATTAAGTCTCTGAACTTTGATTAGAGGTTCAGTTTCAATTCTGATCCGACGTGGCTTATATATGTGGCATGCCACGTCAATATCAATTTACACATGAATTTCACAGAAATCAATTCAATTTCACAGGAAAAACATATAAAATGAAACAAATTCCCGTGTTCCAAAGAGGCAAGATTCCGTTTGGAACATAGAAATTTTACAAAAATTTCACAGAATTTAATTAAATTTCATATGAAAAAACGCAATTTCCAAATGGATCTAATCATTATTCAAAGATTTGGAGTGATCCGAACTTAATAAGGCAGAAGGCGCTCTAAATATTTGATGCTTAGAATAGGGTAAAGCTTCCTCCAAGGCCTGACTTTGCAGGATGTAAATCCCTACCCCCTTCGTTTTTCTGATACAGCGGTACGGATACAGTGATACGGTACATCGATGTGTGGGTACAACGACTGTGAAAAAATCAGATACTCCGGGTACATATAATACCTTTTAAATTCCTATAAATAATTATCAATAACAACAGTATAGAAAAGGAAATAAAAAATAGAAAAAAAGCAAAATGAAAGGAGGCCCAGCCCAGCGCACTAACCACCCAACAACCAGAACCCTTCACGCAGCATCGTCCTCCAGCCTCCACCGCCAGTCCGCTACCGGCCACGGCTCTCAACTCTCTCAACCGCTGTTAAAAAAAAAAAAAAAAACTCTCTCTCAAGCGCCGCCGCCTTTCCCTCCCGCGCGAGCAGCCGCAAGAACTCCTCTACGCCATCGATCCGCGCCCTGAAGTGGCAGCGAACAGTGGCGGAGCTAGCGGGTGAGCCGTGGCCCACCCTACGATTCAGCCCACCCAGCTAGCTGCTCCATCCCTATCGATAGATCAATCGATCCTTCGGTCCAGGCAAGCGAACGAAGAGACGGAGAGAGTCTGACTGAGTGACTGGTGCTAGGTTTGAGCCGTTGCGGCAGGTGGCGGCGTTCGGCAAGGCGCTCAGGCTCGACCAGGTGGTCGCGGCCGGCGCGGCGCTCAAGCTCGACCAGGTGGCCTGCGCTACGGCGGTGGTCGGCGACTCGGCGAGGCCTTACGCTACGGCCGCCGCGCGACGGCGGCCCTGCGCTCGGCTCGGCAGACATTGACGCAGCTGGCCGGCTGGGCTCTCCGGCAAGCAAGCAGCGCAAGCGAGTAGCCGGCAAGCGATATCGAAGCTCTTTCTTATTCTGCTCTCTATCCGGCTAGCAAAGCAAGCAACCTGGCAGCACGCCTCGATCCTCATCATCCTCGTCGCCTCAAGGTAACTAGGCATCCTCTTTCAATTTCTGTTTTCCGGCAAGCGAAGCTCTCTCTCATTCTGCTCTGTATCCGGCAAGCGAAGCAGGCAAACTGGCAGCAAGCCTCGATCCTCATCATCCTCGTCGCCAAAGGTAATTTGACATCCTCTTACAATTTCTGTGCTACAATTTGTGGCATAACTTCTTAGCATTTTATTTACATGTGAATTGATTGATTTTTTATTTGTGAGATATAAAAAGAGATGGAGATATTGCATCAGTTTTTCAGAAAATTGCAGCAAGCAAAAATTGTTTGTGCACTTTAAACTTGTGCTCTTGAACTTCTGCTACAAAATTGGCTCTTTAAATTTGTTGGCGGGCAACAAAAATTTTTCGACCAACCTGAATTTGAATCCTAGCTCGGCCACTGGCAGCGCAGCATCTCCGCCTCCCACGCCTCCTCTTCCAGAACCTCCTCCGCCTCCCACGCCGCCGCGTGCAGCCACACCGGCAGCCTAGAGACTCCCCAAGTATCAAAATGATGTATCGGTAAGTATCGAACAAGGCATCGAGAATTTTTTTTTTTGTTTTTAATTCGTATTTTCTCAATACTCCTTCGATACACGTATCGAGCGTATCGGGGAGTATCGAATACGCATGCGGCGGCTTGATTGGTGTATCGGAATTTCGTAGCCTACCCCTCCCACTCGATGCTTGGACTCTACCACGCGGCTGCCAGGCAGGAGGGGCAGCTGCTTGTTCTCCAGCTGTGTTGCCGCCCGGATGATTTCGCCAGGTTTTGCCAGCGTCACCAACCTAGAGGGCACTGCCAAGGTACCCGACCTAGTATCGGAGAGTACTGACTATCAGGAATTAATTTTTAGTTTGAAATCATGATTTCTCAATACTCGCTTGATACATATGTCGAACTTTTTTTTAAAAGAAAGGGTTGGATTGTTATTAATATATAATTAAATTTACATCTAACCCCTTACAAACAGACCTTGAAAGAAAAAAATTACACTGCAGAACATGAGAGGTCTTTGCTGAATTCTTCATCAGCTCCGATTGGAATTGCCTCTCGGCCTCGGGGAGTATTGACCTATCCCGCCATATCAGGTACATTTACGTCCCTTATAAATACGGCCCTTGGCCCAGCAACTATCCACCCAGACATCCTTCCTTGCACAGCAAAGCCCGCAGGCGACAGAGAGACAGAGAGGAACGAGCGGGGAGCACTAGGGTCTGCTGTAGGTAACTGGCGGGTGGCGAGGCATATCCAGCACCCGCAGGCAAAAACAGCTCTAGGCTAAGGGCAGCGTGCATTGCCTCACGCTAGTGTTTGTGGCTCAGTCAGGTCGGGGAGGCGAGACGGCTTCTCTCTGCTTGCTCTCTGAAAAATTAGTGTTCGGCAACTCCTCAAGGTTTAAAACTAGCTCTATGGCTCTTGCTTGAATTAAACTGAATTGCTACTCTAGGTTTTGGGCATGACATTGTTTGGTGCACATTAGATTGTTGTCACAGTACTTTTCAGCAATGAATTTCATCAATTGTTTACTCACTTTCGTTGAGTGAGATATTTTTCAATGTAAAGAAAAATGAGGTAGTTAAAATTTTTATGGCCAGTTAAAATTTTTATGGCCATTAGAAGGTTGGTGACAAGGCCAAGAAAGTTATTACTTTCAATCTCTTTTAATCATTGCAGTCGTGTAACCCAAATTGGCTGTGTGGGAGAAATTTTTTTCGCCAGCTCACCCTAGATTCAAATATGAATTGCACCTTTTTGGTCGTCTAACATCACGCGGAGGTGCAAAAGTGTTGTACTTCAAAACAGTGAGGAATTTTTTGCTGTTATTCTTAGCTGGCATTCAGTAGCCTAGAGTAAACAAGTGATGATATTTTTGAGGGAGCCTCAACAAGTGTTCCAGCAACTTTGAGAAACTTGAAGCTGGAAGCCCATCTCTGGATTCAGGGTCTTGAGCTATCCCTGCTTCAGATTTAGGTCTAGTATTGTTGTTTAGTCCAGTTGTTTCTTTGTAATCCCCGGAAAGTTTTATTAACTTATGATGGTTGAATGCCCTCTTACCTTGGTCCTAGTAAGTGGGGATACTTGTGTGGAGCAGTAGTTTTTCCCTATAATACAAAAATACACAGCTCTCCTATGTGTTTGAGAAAAAAAAATCACAGTCCAATAAGTCTCAGTTGAGAAGAAATAGATCGATGCAAACAAGATGAGTTGTTGGTCTCTTTTTTCTGAAGTTTAGTTCCTTTTCCTTATAGGTTTTGTATTTTCTTTTTATGGTGGAGCAAAAGTTTTGCGTTTTACAGAAATTACTTTTAAAAAAATTGTGATAACGCATAAGTTCACAACTTTCAAATCCTAATGTATGATTTTTGCGGAAGAAATAGTCATGCATTGTTAAATATTACCCATGGATTACAAATGTCTTAGTTTATATATGTTAAAGAGTATTTAGATCTACAGGTTCAGTAATTAGTGGTGATACTATGGTTGTATCCGTTCCTTGGTAAGATCATATTAATGACAATGTGAATACAACTATTTGAAACATGCTGCTTGGCCTGTAATCTTTTTGTCTGTGCCACTGGAAATTTGTCTAAAGAAGTGAGCATTTACAGTAGCACAAACTTATTACCGTGGAGTTAAAGTCTAGACCCAGATGAGACCAGTTACAGAACCAGCTTTGAGCATGAAATAACACTTGATAAAATCATTGCAGCTCTTTATTGACGCTGATGATTTATGAAGTTAGAAGTAAACCAAATAACAGAACTTATTCAGTAACAAATGATTGATACCGATGTGGTCCAGATCAAATCTGTTTTGGGATCTTCCATTCTGTTTGATCCTAATGGAGATATGATCCTTGTTGAAAATATCTCATACGATGATAATTGATAGCATCCTACGATCTGGTAACTGTTCCATAACATTGATTGAGATCTTGTCATTCATATTTGTGGTCTTTGCTTTGTTTTTTCCTTAAAGTGTGTCATTAACTGAAACACAGTGTGTATGATACTTCTTTCTAATTCATTTCTGTTTGTTTGATGATACAGTGGTTCCTTGACTGTTCTGCTGTGGATCTGGTGTGCATAATGGTATTCTGGTGTTGTTAACTCATTATGCTCTTCATCTTGCCAAAGGCAGCAAAATCAATTGGAGTACAGTTTTTCTCAGTTGCGAGTGCAGAGTGCTTTGGTCGAGATGTCTCTGCAATGCATTTTGCATCCCTGTTAAAGGAATGCAGGTCTGTAAAAACCGTTCGCCAAATTCACCAGAAGATTCTCGCTTCTGGTCTTCTTTCTGGTCCACCTTCATTGCTATCAGTTTCACTTCCACCTTTGCCATCTCAACCATATTTATCACCAAGATCTCTGGGTACTGGTATTGTAGCTTCATATCTTGCTTGTGGTGCTACAAACGATGCTCTCTTAGTGCTGGAACGTGTGACACCATCACCAGCAGTATGGTGGAATCTACTCATACGAGAACGCATCAAGGAAGGCCACCTTAACTATGCAATTGTCATATCTTGCCGCATGCTGCGTGCTGGAACTAGGCCAGATCATTTTACTCTGCCACATGCACTAAAAGCATGCAGTGAGCTACCATCATACCGTTGTGGTAGCACATTTCATGGACTGATATGTTGCAATGGATTTGACTCAAATGTATTTGTCTGCAACGCACTGGTAGCAATGTATGCCCGCTGTGGTTATTTGGAAGAAGCCAATCTGGTTTTTGATGAAATAACACAGAGGGGAATCGATGATGTCATCTCATGGAATTCAATTGTTGCTGCACATGTCAAAGGTAGTAACCCATGGACTGCGTTAGATCTGTTTTCAAAGATGACAACGATTGTCCATGAAAAGGCTACAAATGAAAGGTCAGACATCATCAGCATTGTCAATATCCTTCCTGCATGTGCTTCTTTGAAAGCATTGCCTCAAACTAAAGAAATTCATGGTTATTCCATTCGCAATGGTACATTTCCAGATGCTTTTGTCGGAAATGGACTCATAGATGCCTATGCGAAATGTGGGTCAATGAATGATGCAGTAAAAGTTTTCAACGTGATGGACTCTAAAGATGAAGTTTCCTGGAATGCAATGGTGACTGGGTACTCGCAAAGTGGAAACTTTGAGGCCGCCTTTGAGCTTTTCAAGAATATGTGCAAGGAAAGTATTCCTTTAGGGGTGGTAACATGGAGTGCTGTAATCGCTGGGTATGCTCAGAGGGGATGCGGCAAGGAGGCACATGATGCATTCCGACAAATGATTGTTCATGGTGCAGAGCCTAATTCTGTCACAATCATCTCTTTGTTGTCGGCCTGTGCTTCCTTGGGAGCACTGTCTCAAGGCATGGAAACCCATGCCTACTCTCTGAAGAAATGCCTTTTGTCCTTGGACAATGATTTAGGTGATGGTGATAGCGAGGACTTGATGGTGCACAATGCTTTAATAGATATGTACTCAAAGTGTAGAAACTTCAAATATGCCTATTCCATGTTTGATTCTATACCTCGATTGCATCGGAATGTTGTGACTTGGACTGTCATCATCGGTGGGTATGCACAATATGGGGACTCAAATGATGCCTTGAAGCTCTTCTCAGATATGGTTTCAAAACCATATGCAGTTGCCCCAAATGCTTATACAGTTTCGTGCATTTTGATGGCATGTGCACATTTGGGTGCCCTTCGTATGGGTAAGCAGATTCATTCTTATATTATTCGGCACCATCAATATGAAGCATCTGTGTACTTTGTGGCAAACTGTCTCATTGATATGTACTCAAAGTGTGGTGATGTCGATACAGCTAGAAATGTGTTTGATAACATGCCCAAAAAGAATGATGTATCTTGGACTTCTATGATGTCAGGATATGGAATGCATGGCCGCGGTAAAGAGGCTGTTGAAATATTTGACAGTATGAAAAAAGCTGGCTTCATTCCTGATGATATAACTTTCCTGGTTCTTCTGTATGCTTGCAGCCATTCCGGCATGATTGAGCAAGGTCTGGATTACTTTGACAGCTTGAGTAGGGATTATGGTTTAGCTGTCAGTGCAGAGCATTATGCCTGTGTTATTGACCTGCTGGCTCGCTCTGGGCGATTAGACAAGGCTTGGAAAACAGTAGAGGAAATGCCAATTGAGCCTACTGCAGTAATCTGGGTCGCATTACTTAGTGCCTGCAGAGTACATTCAAATGTGGAACTTGCTGAATATGCTCTGAACAAACTGGTTGAGATGAAAGCAGTGAACGATGGATCCTACACCCTTATCTCCAACATTTATGCTAGTGCAAGGCGGTGGAAGGATGTAGCAAGAATCAGACAACTGATGAAGAATTCAGCCATTAAGAAAAGACCAGGATGCAGCTGGGTCCAGAGTAAGAAGGGCACTGCATCTTTCTTTGTTGGAGATCGATCGCATCCCTTGTCTCCAGAGATATATGCTCTTTTGGAGAAACTAATTGACTGCATCAAGGCAATGGGTTATGTCCCTGAGACTAACTTTGCATTGCATGATGTTGATGATGAGGAGAAGAATATCCTTCTTGTTGAGCATAGTGAGAAGCTTGCTCTTGCATATGGTCTCCTTACGACCCCTCCTGGTTGTCCCATAAGGATCACAAAGAACCTTCGTGTTTGCGGGGATTGTCACAATGCATTCATGTACATCTCTAATATTGTTGACCATGAGATCATAGTGCGAGACTCCAGTAGGTTCCACCACTTCAAAAATGGATCTTGCTCTTGTGGTGGTTATTGGTGATAACCTGCTTTAGGAAAGTGCAGCCATATGTTTTGTCGTAGAAATAAGTAAACTAACTTATGTGCTCATTATTCTTTTCTATTGATTCATCACTCTAAAAATAAAGTCATAGAATTAGATTTGCAGTGCCTTTTCGATGTTTATTTGGTCCAGAGCAGGGCTGCCTTTTCTGATGATACGGACCGTGCATAAAAGGGTTTTTTTTTTTTTTGCTTGAATTGGTGTTTGCACATTTAAGACTATCACCATTGATTCAGTGGTGGGAGTTTAGGATATGCATTCATGGAGTAGTTATTTTGACTATTCATTCTCCTAGAAATAATATTTCAACCATCCAATCTAATAACTTGAATCTTATTTGTGAGAGGCATGGAGTCATTTTTAACACATTGATGCGTTACTCAAAGTCTTGAATGTAAATTCCAGAAGGTCTGCTGAGGTTGAAACAGCCACAAAGCTTTTTTACAGATGGAGACTAATTTCATGTAGCTGGGCGCCGAACAAGGTAAGGTTGATCCAATTTCTCCATGAGACCTCACAGGCCACAGCCCTTCTACGGTGATGACACCTATCCCTTTTTCCCTTTTTTTTTCTGAAGACTAATTTATTAGTTATATCTGCATTTTTTTTCTCCGTTTATATCTTTTCATGTAGCTGGGAGCCGAACAAGGTAAGGTCGTTGAATAAGGTAGGGCAGCATTGTTAGTTGCCTTATACTTCTAGGTTTCTACTTATGTTAGATAGATTGCTAGGTATAAGACCATATCATATATTTGCTCCATTAGATTTGCCGTGCGATAATTTTTTTTCTCATTACCTCTTCGAATGGTGAACTTGCAAATTAATTAACATCACTAATTTTATATGCTCCTTAATCATGCTCCATTTTCCTTCCTTATTCTCAGATGTCACTATTTTAACTTGAACTGCAGAACATATTTGCAGCTGGCACAGACACAGCATACCTCGTCTTGTAATTCGCCATGGCTCAGCTTATGCTGTACTCTGGGTGCTGATTTCCTCGTGGATTCTTCTTTATATTCCGCTCAAGTAAATAGGAAACAAGGAGGAGAGATGCAGGAAGAAATTGTTTTGAAAATAGAGAAATATGTATTAAGAAGTAAGAATCACAAGTATTTAGAAATAAATTTTAAGTACTACAGTGACAAATAAAAGTGAATCTTTACAATTCAAACTTGAACACCAGATCAGCCTCTCTCATTGTGCCACATCACTGGTAATTGTTTAAACCGTCAGATTGCACTGAAATTGGATCACCACAAGCGCAATAATTCTGGTCAAGGTTTAAAAAATTGTGAAGTGCCAGTATTAAACAATGCTGAAAAATGGTCGGGTAACCAGCGAAATTGGCTGGTTTTTGTTTTTTTCTTACAATAATAGTGTCATTTTTCAGTGAACATGAGTGTTTGGTTTCATCGGACGGGATTGATTTCACACCTTATGCATCTGGAGCTGATATGCCACCTCTTTTTCCTCCAAGCACACCTCGACTGCCCCCGCATAGGTTTTTAAATTGTTTTTACGGTTGATTTGTAACATCAATTTTGACTATCTGTTTTATTTAAAAAAATTTGATAAATATTACTATATATTTATTACAAGTTGCTTTATTGTTAAAGTTATTTAAATAAAGACTTAGAAGTTTTTACATTTGAATTAACATTTTAAATAAGATGAATAATTAAAGATAATATTACAACTCAACGCCGATAACAATTCAGAACGGAGTATGTCTCATTTCAGAGTTGATTCATGTTGGGCAAAAGCAGGTGGCCTCCCTTCCAAATCTCCTGTTGATGGCATGACCAACAGATCCTCGACCCGACGAGGAGTGAACTTTCTGAACCTCCCCAAGTGCAGCAGCTCCACTTTAAAGTCTCATCCGATGCGACTTCTCTAGCGAGAGTAAGAAGCGAAGAGTCCATCCAACAGGGACAGCGAAAGGAGGATGGAGAAAGGCACGCACGAGGGCCGGCCAGGCTGAGCGGGTGCAGCTAACCAGCGATTGGTTGGCTGCGTTGCAGCTGAAGCCTGGCTCCACTTATGCATTTGCGGTTGGTGGGTCTGACTCGTTGGATAGGTGGGAAATCTCTGTTTCTGATGAGATTTCTGATGAGCCACGCTCGCGAAATACAACATTAATAAATAATTAATATGTATTTAATAATATCAAAATAGGACAACGCTATTTCAATCTCAGAGAGCCCCCCTCCATCCGCACAAGACCACGATCCCAACAGGTTTACATGCATGCGAGCATTTATTTTGATTGCATTCTTGGGAAATCACCATTAATTAGATTCCACATGGTACGGTGCATGCATGTTCAACCTTAATTGCTGCTGAAATTGATTTGTTAATTCTGTTTTTACCTTGCGCAGCTACCTCCTGTTACTTTCCAAATTAACACGTGACCGTAAAATCTCAGGTAACCCAAACCTCATAGTCCTACCATAAGAAACCAACAAGTGCAATCACAAAAATTTGCTTGATCACAATATAAGAACTATGAAAAGAAAGTCTAGGGCTGCATCTTTACGCAGCACAATAACCGACATGGCGAGTACAAGCACAAGAACCTTCTAAGAAAGTAGTAACATTTTTGTTAGCGGAGCCGTGTATAAAAATCAACCATGATCTCAAAAGCTCTCCGATCACATATTCACTGAAAGTCTATGAGCACGAATTTCAAGCGCAAATTTTTTTTTGGTGATGGACTTCAAGCGTAAAACTTGGCTATTGTTAAAATCAAACGGGTGATTACATATTACAATGGTAGAAACTAGACTACTTTGAGCGTAAAAACCGTACTAGATGTGATTGTAGATTCTTTTAAAATTTATGGTTAGGACTAGCTTATTTTAGCACAATAGATGTCTTGTTTGAGCATAAAAAATTAAATGTTTGATCACAGAATCTAATTTTTTTTAGCATTGAGGTGTGGTCGTGGATTTGTTGCAGTACAGATTGTGGATTAGTTATTCTAATCACATACAATGATTAGTTACAGTATGATCACATATTAATTAGTTACAGTATGGCGGCCCGTCTGGCAACACTAAACATGGGTACGAGAATACCGTGAGCACAATCTATTTGATCGTAGAAACTTCTGCTTGACCATTTTGTGTAAAAACTGCTTGCGTATGGTCACATATTTATATACATTTACATAATCAGAGTTTTATGGTCCTACTAACTCGTGAGTGTAAAACATTATGTTTGCATAATTTTAAAGCCTGAGCAGTTTGAGACTCAGAGTGTAAATTCTTAATACACAATCACATAAGCTTTAAAGCTTGAGCACAAATTATTAATACATTTGGTCGCAAAAGTTTAAAACTCAAAGCGTAAATTAAAGACTAAATTTCTTGAGTTCACAAAATCATAGTATATTTAAGCGTAAAAATTTACTATCTCAAATTTTCTGCTGCAGTACATGGGTAAAATTAAACCCTCTGAGCGCAAGAAATTATCACAGAAATTGTAAGATTGTGCGCTTGCCCATTCCGATCCATTGACAGTGAAGCTCTACTCGCGTAGTGCTTGATGTTTTATGATACCCCAAAAACAAGGGAGGATTAGATCCGAAAAGAAAAGGAGCAAGTCATTATAAGAACAAATAAATCAACTGATCAGCCGATATGAACCTTGAACCTCATTCGTCATAGTAATCACCAGCAACCTGAGGGTTTCCATCAATCTAGCAACCGGTGCCTTCTCTATCCTTCACAAGCAGAAGATTGATAATAAAATAATGGTTACAGGAAAGACCAAACACGTGGCTCAAACAATTGCAAGATCATGCTGGGATGAAAAAAAATTAATATTATGGCAGAGGGAATAAATTGCGTACCTTGAAATATAATGAAGCCTGGTGACCGTCGAATAGGAGGAACTAACCACTGGGGACAAAGTAACCCTGTTGTCATAGCTCTACGCCTGGTGAATCTCGCACCCTGCATTTGCGTTAGCAATCACCAGGCACTTGAAGTCACCTAGAACCTTGTCCACAAGGCGATTCTCTCTCAAAAAAAATTGAATTCACCTTCTATGGATCAGTAACATAGATTTTGATGGAACATACAGACATGGTTGCTGAATTCTAAAATACAAACGTTCTTCTATACCTTGAGGAGTGCGATTAGGAGCACGACCACCGTCCTGGAGCGGAGGATGATGCGACTTGCCACTGCCGTCAGGATGATCAAAAGAACTACAGCAGCCAGATGGAAAGAAATATCCCAGCAAATCACAATGGCTAATCACTGCCGGATGGCCGAAAGAAATACAGCAGCCGTATGAAAAAAAAATACGCTGGCAAATCATAATGACGAAGCACTGCCAGATAGAAATAAATATGGGACTACCGGATGGAAACAAAGAATAAATCACGCAGGTCATGCGAGGAAAATACCCTGGTCCATACCCCATCTGCGCGTCATGCAAGCAAATCAATGTGGAGGTAAATTCGGGAGAGAATCACGTTGCATATGGAAATGGAAAGCAAATAAAATTGACCATGCGTACCTCATCTGGTCATTAGGAAAATTAATGAATTAATTAATAAAGGAATGGTGGAATGCATGCATGCATGTGTGTGGCTTGACGGAATTATACAGTTGGGCTGGCCAAGTGGATTGTGGTTGGGGGTGCGAGATATTATACCTATATTAGAATATTTAGTATAAATTAAGATTTAATATAATATAATAAGTAGTATATTATCTATTTAAACTAGGCACATTCGGATGTGCTGGCTGCGGTGTTTTTCTGCGGCGCGGATTCCTGTAGCAAGCACCCGCTACAGTAAAAATTAGTGACTCAATAGTTCCCGCGCAGCTGCAGCCCGCCGCAGGAATCACATCCAAACAGAGCCTAATATATTATTATTTTTTATATTTTAATTAAATATATTATATACTCATATAATCAACTAAACATCGGTTTTTTTTAATGTAACCAACCAAATAAACTATCATGTATCTGATCAGTTTGACTGTAATGATTCTGTCTCACTAGATATGAGCCAGACTGAGTCATACAGACAGCCAAACAGACCCTCAAACGAACATAGTTTTCGAATGAACTTAAATGCCACGTCAATCCAACTGAAGGTACTTTAAATATTGATGCTTAGAACAGAGAAAAGCTTCCTCAAGGCATGGATGACACTAAGGACCATGACCCGACAATATAGTATCTTTTTCAATTAGCGCCATTCGTTCAGACATGAAGTTCAAAAATTTACCGTGCGCGAGCCACGAGGCAAGTTCCTTTGAAATGGATATTATGTATTATAGAAAAAAAAATGAAAACCAACTGATTTATTAATAAACGCTCGATCGATTTGACCAAACAGAAAACCGAACGGTTTATTATGATTTTGTAAACCACAGAAAGGCCCCAACCAATCAAGATGGCTTGTTCATCCCTAATGCCACGGTCCGATTATACTCCGCATACCTGCCTGCGCGTGAACCGCGATTTTGGCCCACCTCGCTCCCGCCGCCTCCGCTTCCCGCTCGGCTCGGGCGGCGCGGCGTCGTCGGAGCCACCGCCCTCCCCCGCCGTCACAGT
>BCLF01000090.1:865000-883527 GCA_001602275.1 Zoysia japonica
AATCTAAATAAATAAAATGATATTAAATTTGGAAGACAGGTTACCTTTTAGAGGAAAATAAATTTTATTGGAGCTTATAAACCCCAAATTAAAATTTTCCAAAAATTTCTAAAATTCAACTGGTTACAAGAACTTTCAAAAGAGATTTTTGTTTCACAATATTTCATTGAAAATTTTGAATTCACATTTGAATTTCAAATTGAATTTAGGGTAAACTTGAAATTAGTTTTAATTTCTTTCGAGCTCAATTTTTTAAGAATTGGGACTTCGAATGCTACGCTTATTATTCGAAAACACGAAGTGTTACACCTACGGAGAGCGGTGGCGGCTCGCCAAGATGCTGGTCACCACGCACCTGCTCAGCGCCAGGAAGGTGCTGTCCTACCGCGCCGTCCGGGAAGAGGAGGTAATACTAGTCAGAACATTCAAGTCCACAGCCATGGCCAAAATTACTAGTTCTTTTATTGGATTCATGCGTGTATGAGATAGGTGAGGTTGGTGATCCACGAGATCCGCTGCGCGGCGACCGCCGGCACGGTGGTGGACATGAGCGCGCTCCTGAGCAAGTTCACGACCGACATGGTGTGCCGCGCCGTGGCGGGGCGGTCGTTCAGGGTGGAAGGACGAGACCGGGTGTTCCGGGAGCTGATCGACGAAGGCATGGCCCTGCTGAGTGGATTCAACCTGGAGAACTTGTACCCCGGCCTGGCCGAGGCGGCAGGTGGCGTCCTCGTGTGGCCGGCGCGCCGCAAGGCCGAAAAGGTTAGGCGCCGGTGGGACGAGCTGTTCGACAAGCTGATCGACGAGCACGAAAGCGAGGTAGCCGACCTCGTCGCACCGTCTTCCAGTGACCAGCTTGACAACGACTTCATACATGTGCTACTATCCGTAAAAGAGGAGTATGGGCTGACCAGAGACAGCATCAAGGGGATTTTGGTTGTGAGTTCGCAGATTTTCTTTGCTCCTTAATCATGTTCCTTTTCCTTTCCTTCTTCTCAATTGCTACTATTTTAACTTGAACTGCAGAACATGTTTGCAGCTGGCACAGACACAGCATACCTCGTCTTAGAATTCGCCATGGCTGAGCTTATGCTGCACCAAGATGCCATGGCCAGGCTGCAAGACGAGGTGAGGAGCGGCACACAGAGCCAAGAGTTCATCAGCGAGGCCGAGGCCACCAGAATGACCTACCTGAAAGCCGTCGTCAAAGAAACGCTCCGTCTTCACCCTCCTTCGCCGCTCCTCCTTCCACATCTCGCCGTCGAAGCTTGCGACGTCGAGGGCTGCGCGGTTCCTGCTGGCACAACGGTTCTCGTCAACGCCTGGGCGATCGGTCGGGACCCTGAGGCGTGGGACGCCGCGGAACAGTTCGTGCCGGAGAGGTTCATCGTCGAGGGAGACATCGGCGGCGCAGATTTCAGAGGGAATGACTTCCAGTTCTTGCCGTTTGGGTCGGGAAGGAGGATTTGCCCCGGTATGAACTTCGCATTGGCCGCCATTGAGATCATGCTCGCCAACCTTGTGCACCACTTTGATTGGGAGTTGCCGAAAGGAATGGAAGGCATTGATATGACGGAGGTGTTTGGGCTGACGGTGAGTCGGAAAGAGAAGCTCCTTCTCGCTCCAAGGCTAGGTGCAATGTATTGAGCTATGGAACTGTACACTGATCAATGGCACTTACCGAAGGTGCCAAAGAAGGGTAATTAGTTCCATCTAAAGAAAAACGAAATATTATGTACTCCTTGTGTCCTAAAATAAATGTTACTCTAAACTTTTACATCAACTTTTAACCATTTCTCTCATTTAAAAAATTATGATTTTTATTTTATTGCAAATATATTATTATTAAAAGTATTATTATTTTAAATAAGTTAAATAGTAAAGATAACGTGAAAAGTCAATGGTGATAACGATCTAAGAACAGATTAGAACACAACACACTGAGGTAAGTATATCATACGGATGACTATGCGGGTTTATGTTATATGTATGCATTGGTAGAAAGTAAACTAATACAACAGTAGATGGTCAAATATTGAAATGTTTGAATTAGGATAAAGCTGGATTTTCTACAAAACACAAGACCAAACAACAACACGTACCATGTCTATCATGTCTTCCCTATTTATAAGATTGGCCCGGAGGACGTTCATATATTTTCTTCAACGTGTACTATGATCCTCACTTAATAATTACTCTTGACTTATATAATTTTTTGTACCTTTTTATTTTATTTGAAATACGAAACCATACAAACCACTAATCCTAACAGCACAAACTATATTCTTCTAAAAAAATGTACAAACTATACTATTTTTTTTTAAAAAAAATGAAACAATCTGAACTGACCACACCATATCGACTTAGTTCTAAATTTGAGTATATTTAAAAATTTGAAATAGATTTAAGTACTCCCCTTTTCTAAATTGCCGTCGCTGTTGAATTATAACGCTATATTTGACAATTTGTCTCATTCAAAAAATTTGTTCAAATGCATAAAATTATAAGTTATATTTTAAAATAACTTCAATAATAAAGTAAATTGTAACAAAATATACAATATTTATAACATTTTCTCAATAAGATGAATAATCAAAGACGATGTTACAAGTTAATAACAACAATAATTAAATTAAGAAGCACAGGAGTATATGGCAGTAGTATTATCTCAAGCATGGGAGGCTGCAACATGGTGGCCTGCTTTGAGGCGGCCCGGCATAGACCAGCTAATCGATTAGGTTGTGTCGTGCGAGCCCACGGGTCATCTCGCTAGGCATTGACATTTTCTTGAATAATGGTAAGCTTTTTGCGACCCGACAGTTTTGTTGACTTGAATTGGAACTTCTTATTAGAGTATGCATCATGAATTTTTTTAGTAAGGGAATGCGGCTTACAAATAATTAAACCTGTGGCTGTCTTGTAATTTATATTTCTTTACGAAGGACCAGTGGACCTGTGGCTCTGTCATGCAAATTGAGTGCTTACTCCGTAGAAAGAAATACTGTCGTCTGTGGATGTGAATTTTGAAAGAAGACTGTGATCACCATTAACTGTAAGTCAATCGAAAGTATAAAGTCGTAGCTTGATTTTCTTTAGTTTGTTCCCATCAATGAACAATTACTTTGTCCAAGAGAGCGTTCATAAGGTCTGAATACTAGAATGAAACATGCTTCTTGGATTTTGAAGAAATGATACCACTGACTTCTAACATTAACTTAACCATTCGTCTTATTTAAAAACTATGATAATTATAATATATTTTATTAAAAAATACTTTGTTATTAGTGATATTTGAAACATAATTAATAATTCTATATGTAAATAGTTTTTTAAATAAAAAAATTAAAATTAAATGTAAAAGTCAATGAATCAATATTTTAAAATAGAAGTGTCTGATGCACCAAATGTGCAGTCTGCTGCCCGAAACTATGGGCTTGGGTCTTGTTACTGGAGGCCAGAAGCGGCGCCTGTGTCGGCCCAAGAGGCATCATCATTCGTCTCTCTTCCCTCGTCGCCTCGTGCGCTCCGCCGAGTCCGCCGGGCGGCGCATCACCCTCTCCTCGCTGAGCTTTCCAAAGCCCCACCAAACCGGCGGAAGAAATCATCCGCCAGCTCCACCGTATCCCACCACGGCTACAAATACCACGCCCGCCTCGCCCTCTGGCTTCCCGCCTCCTCTCCGCGACCTCCGCCCGCGCCCGCGCCTCGCTCCTCCGCCCCATCATGGCCACCGCCGCCTCGGCCCTCACCTCCCCGGCCGCCGCCGTAGCCCCCGCCATCCGCGCCGTCCCCGCGCGCCGAGGCTTCGTCACGTTCCGAGGCGCCGCCTGCACGCCCGCGCTGCGATCCGGCCGCGGTTTCGCCGGTGAGTTCCTCGCCCCCCTCTCTGGTCTACGTCCGCCGGGGGGTTAGGTTAGTGATGGGCGTGGCTCCGTGTCGTCTTTCGTGATGGAGTGGAGTTCCGAGATCTGGCTTCCGTTCGGGGGGAGTACAGTGCTTGTTGATGCGGTGAAGCTTCCTGGGGTGGGATGCTTGTTTGCTGCTAGCGCTGCCCCGGATCTGCGCCCTCGCTTAAGGAAATTTAGCTTGCACATCGTGTTTATTAGTGCTGTACTGTACTACTCTCCTCATTTTGCGCTTTGCTGTGTCAGTCGGTTCAGTGATTGACAGGAGTGACTGGAGTTCGGGAGTGAGTGGTAGTGCGTTACACCTTCTAAAAAGAAGGGTTCTAAGCGTCTCAATAAAAAAAAAGAAGGCTTCTAAGAGCATCTCCAACCGACACTCTAAGGCTCCGTTTGGAATGGAGGAATTCTTTCAATTCCTCCGTTTTTTCCTGTGAAATTGAACTGATTCCTGTGAAATTCCTGTGTTCCAAACGGGGCCTAAACCATTCTCTACCCTTTATTTTACAGAAAACAAGCAAAAAATAAGCTCCAACCGGTCGGTTCTATGTCCAGCTCCTCATCCCTGTTCAATCCTTCATCTCCTCTCCTTTGATTGCTAGAAGTAGCGATCCAAGCCCGATCTGTATCGAGCAACTACTGCGGTGAATTCGGCCATCCGCGTCATCTCCCACCATCTTCCCCGACAAGAAAGTTTATCTCCCTCTTCCTATTCATGCAAGGAGTCGATTTGTATGGTTGTAGGTGCTCGATTTGGCCGGATTTGTGAGTGATAGATAGGTAGGAGAGGGAAACTTCTGGTTTGGCTGAAGATTGGAGCGGCGTCGTTGCTGGTCCTGGCGGCTGTCACTCGAGGAGTTGAGGTCGTGTGCCCCTGGCCCAAGTGCGTACCGCAGCTCCATAGAACTTGTTGCCTGTCTGCTTGCGCTGCTACCAGCTTGCTTGCTTGCATCACTGCCTGCTTGCTCGCGTCGTGGGGCAGCAGTCCGCCTACGGCCAGTCCAGCAGGATGAAGATGCACTGCATTCAGCTTTCTCCATTTCTCCCCAGCTGACAGAAGGGTCCCATCTTTTTACAGAGCCAGATTTCAGGCATTGATTGGAGACGATAGAAAAATAAGGAACAAAAACACAATGAAGAATACTCTATCCGTGACTATAGGAAGTGAAAAATGTAGAATCAGTTGGAGATGCTCTAACTTCCATTCATTTACTGCCGTTTTGCTATCTTAGTCTAATGTAAAATATTGACGACAAATTCCACTAATTTTTTTAGAAAGAAGAAAATAATGACTCCAAGTGCTGTACTGTTGTCGATTTTAAAAAAAAAGTGCTGTACTGTTGTCAGCTGCGAAATCAGGGACTCAAATTATTTACTGGCACCTCGTTATTCTTCCCTTGTTTTTACGTCTAATTTGTTACCAGTAGCACAAAAGTAGTGCAGGATTATATTAACATGGTTCTCTATGATAAAATTATGTTGTATTGATCTTAAATATGGTAGTTTCTGATCATCATGACTTTATCCATGTGCAACAAAATTCGTGATGTAGCTCACTGTTGCTTTTTACACTAGATTTGTTTGAACTTATTTTTTTGTGATGTAGCTCACTATTGCTTTTTACACTAGATGTGTGTGAACTTATTTTTTTCGTGATGTAGTTCCCTTAGTCTGTGTCAGGGTAGCTACCTCTTTCCAGTATTTAATACTCAGTAATACTATCTGCAGGTGTGCAGACACATGTTGCAGCTGTTGAACAAGCATTTGTAAAAGATGCCACCAAGCTGGAATCTCCAGTTGTTATTGTGACAGGTGCCTCCAGAGGAATTGGAAAGGCAACTGCATTAGCTCTTGGAAAAGCTGGCGGCAAGGTTGGCCACTGATCTGTATCATTCAATGCAGAAGAAACATTTTATAAATACAGAATGTCAGCATCTTATTCAACAGTCAGTGAAGACTTTTGTGTGGATATATGTGTTTGTGCACAGCTGCATATGTGGTGGCATGTCTTTTCTTTTGCATTTTACTTATTTAAACTTTATCAGTAAATGAAAGTTGTAATTTTTGCATTCTATCGACACAATCATAGTAGGCTTTACTAGAAGTACAATCATATGATACGACTCGGCTGCTGTTGTCTTCATCCCCAGTGGATGTAAAATTAGCACTAACCTTACTTTGCTGAATCTGGTTTGACTTTTAGGTCCTTGTGAACTATGCTCGGTCCTCAAAAGAGGCTGAAGATGTCTCCAAAGAGGTGAGCCAGTTGATTAGCAATTTAGTATTTACAAATACACTTCCTTTCATTTGGATATCTTTCAGTTTTAATTCATCTCTGAAACTTTTCTAAGGTCTAGCTTAAAGACAATTCACATGCGGTGCATGATCAATTATCCATACTCCGTAGTATTTACTACTTAGATGCTTTGGTTCACGACATCCCTTGCACAACGTAGACATCACTATCACTATTTCTCTCAAAGTCTCAACCTTGTCCATATCCTTTCTTAATTGTCTTTTATCTTGGCATTGGAAAGGTTGCATGCACATAATAACAGTGATCTCCTATTGAATAAGCAATAACATCGTTATGCTGACTCTAGTTCCCATTCATTTTAGAACATCTCTTACTGCAGATCACACTATACGATACACATTGTTTGTCTGTTATGAGACCAACATGTGATAATGTTTCCTTTTTTTTTAATTTAAGCTCTCTTAGTGCATAGATTTATTTGGATATGCTTACATTGCTACTTTTTGTAGATTGAAGCGTCTGGTGGTGAGGCAATCACTTTCGGTGGAGATGTTTCAAAAGAAGCTGATGTTGAATCCATGATGAAAGCAGTATGTATATTGTTTAAGGGGATTATTATTGTCACATCATTCTTTGGTCAAACTTGCTTATTATTGTCTTCTCAATCAATCAGGTTGTTGACAAATGGGGAACAATCGATGTGCTAGTAAATAATGCAGGTATGCTTTCATTTGCAGTTTGCACATAGTCAGATCCCTATTTCGTGCAAATAAAACAATGTTTGCTTAGGGATTACAAGGGACACGTTATTGATGAGGATGAAGAAATCTCAGTGGCAGGATGTAATTGATCTGAACCTTACAGGCGTCTTCCTGTGCACTCAGGTTTGTCCCTAATCTTTATTAAAATTCAATTGACATTTCTTGTGCATACCTATCTTACAGGTGTTTTCCTGTATGCCCAGGCTGCCACAAAAGTAATGATGAAGAAGAAAAAGGTATGTTTTCTTTTGAAATTGGCATGCATAGTAAACCTGTGCTATGCCTTTGCTATGTGATACTTAGTAATAGCAACTGGTGCTGTTAGTCAGGATTTTGAAAGTCAGTTAGAACGTATAAATGCATTGTGCTAGGCTGGTTGCAGATTAACCATGCATTCATCGAGTCTAGTCAGATTCCAGAACAAAACTCTCGGAACCCTGCAGCCTCTTCATTTTGAAACTGAAGTCTTCATTTTAATAATTTGCATGCAGATGACAAATAAAAGAATGCCTCCTTGAATTGTTTGTTTCCCAAGTGTTTATTTATGAATTATATATAACTGAAAGGGATAAGCAACATAAGATATATTCATGACTCACATTGTTGGTTCATAACTATTGGTTCATGCCTGAATATATTTGCTCTGTTCAAATGTTGTGATAGTCAATCACGTGCCTTTTGTGTTGATGATATGCAGGGAAGAATTATCAATATAGCATCAGTGGTTGGCCTTACTGGCAATATCGGCCAAGCAAATTACAGTGCAGCCAAGGCTGGAGTTATTGGCTTCACAAAAACTGTTGCTAGGGAGTATGCAAGCAGAAATATTAATGTGTGATCTCTTATCTTTTCAATTGTTAACTCAATTGTACTCTCCCCGGTTTTGTTTTCTTGATGTTAGGACAAAGGCATTTGTGCAAAAATGAAATAGCTAATTTGTTGTAACCGCAGCGAAATAAATATTAATTAGGACAAGTATGACCTATGAAACAACTCTAAATCTGCAGGTAAATGCTATCGCACCAGGATTCATTGCATCTGATATGACTGCAGAGCTTGGAGAGGAGCTTGAGAAGAAAATATTGTCGACTATTCCGTTAGGTATGCATCTGCCTAAGCTGTTGCAACTGTTTCAGTCAAGCAGTATCTTAAGCTTCACAGCGAAATAGGACTATTATTTTTGCTTATCATACCTTTAGGTCATTCTTGATATGCCAATATTTGTTTGACATGTCTGAAAGCGGAAGCCAGTCATTTGTTGATAGCAGCATAGGGTAACTAGAGTTTACATTTGCTTGTATTTAATATTTGGACATACCGCAAAAACAGAGTGAATTTTTAATGAATTCAAAGCAATAAAATAGATGATGTACTCATTTTATTGGGACTCTATACTGTTACATCTACTCTACATCAGATGATGTGCAGAGTGGCTGAGGCTGAATTTTATGAAGCCTCATCTACTAGAGTTGAGCATAGTACACTGAACATCCTGATTACTTTGACGGACATGCGATGGCATCACATGCAATCAAAAGTCAGAACCACTATAGCCACATAGCGACACCAGCTAGTCAGCTACAAGTAGATCCTACCTACCTCTGATGCTCGCCATCAATGCTAACAACGCTAACGTTCCATGTTATCAACACAGGGAGATACGGACAACCAGAGGAAGTTGCTGGTTTAGTGGAGTTTTTGGCTCTCAACCCAGCCGCAAGCTACATCACCGGGCAGGTATATGACATATTACTATTAATACCCACAATTCTCAGATGGTTAAAACTTAAAACAGTGTTTTTGGACAATTGACCTATACTCTGACGGTGCAGGTGCTTACAATTGATGGTGGTATGGTAATGTAATGTCTGTTAGTGGCACTGCGTTTTGCTCCATGTGCTATGTATGTACCCAACGATTTTTTGGACTGCAAAGTTGGGGGGTTTACCTCTTGTATTACATTGCATGTGGTTGAGACTTGCATGTAATAAATTGGGTAGGAAGTTGAGGTGCATGTTCAGCAAGTTCGTAGCAAGTCGTAACATTTGTTCGTAGACACAGGCATCGGTCCCTACCATCAGCCACCAGCCTTACGCATTTGCCTTTTGGCGTGTATTCCCCACCAAGTGGGGTATCTCGCGGACAACTTATAGGATGGAATGTGTTGAATCAGTTAGCCTTAGAACGTAAAAGAACTTTTGTTGTAGAGTCCCTGCAAGTCCTAGAATAAATTTACATCATCTAGGGTTGATTCTTGAGTACTTCTATAAATTTAGTAAAATTTAATATTATATATGAATTAAAAAATATGTCTCATGTTATTAATGTTAGTTGAATCCATATAGAAATTTAGTTAAAATTGAATGGCAGGGATCCTAATTGTAAAATTTGAGACTAGGTTAACTTTCATTCCTCAATCATCCACGGCAAATCTGAAGAATGGGACTTAGCTGGTCAGCTGGGCTAGCTCGAGGCCCGGGGATTTTGGTCCAGCCTGAGCACTGTCTGTCATGACGGCAATGCGGGTTGTGCCGGTCTGAGGATGGCACGGGCTGTGCCTATGCCTGGTTGCAGGTCCGCTGAGCTGGCTTGAGCATGGCTTGATTAGATCAACCCGGTTAGGCCTGATACTGGGCTTGTATAGCTCGTTTAGCCAGTCCAGTAGGTCTGTTTGTCATATGGCTGGAATTTAATATTAAAATATATATAGTTTATCTATTTATATTTAAAAGTTAGGATTTTTTTATATTATATAATTAGTTCTCAGAATTTTCTTAGGAAAAATGTGACATTTTTTTCTTGTGCTTTGGGTCGGTCTGGCTCATGTAAAATCAGCTGGCGGTGCTTAGGCTTCGACAATCATCTCGCGGGTCAGCACGACACAACCTCAACTAGCCTGCTGGCCGGGCCGCCTTGGAATCGGTCGGCTTAGTTGGGCCCGTGCTGTGCCGGTCGGCCTTGCCCATTGGCCTGCTATATACGAGACTTAATACTTGTTCACTTTTACTTTTATTTGTCATCATTCTAGACTCAAAAAATTTAATTCTAAATACTTATTGTTCTTGCTTCTCAATATATTTTATCTCTTTCTAATGCACATCTCTCACTTTTCAACATATTTCTCATTTTTCAACACATTTTCTCCTTTTTTAATAGTATTTTTAATTCTTTAGAGCTACTCCCTCCGTTCAACATAAGAGCGGCGTCTTCAAAAATGTCCACGAATAAGCGGCGTCCTGGCTCCCACCGACAACTCCGCCTCCCACCGACAGCTTCGCCTAGCCGCCTCCAGCTCCGCCCCGTCGGCTCGAGCTCCCTCCGCCGGCAAGCTCCGCCCCACCCCGCCCCGCTCCTCACCTGTGAGGTCCCTCCCCGAGCTTCGGCAACCGACGACGACCTCCGGCCCGCTCCCTCCCGCGACGACCACTGCTCGGCCCTTCGTTCGCGAGCTCCAGCCGCCACCGCCAGCCTCCGTTTGGCCCTTTGTCCTCGAGCTCCGGCCGCCACCACCGACCTCCGCTCCTCTCCGCCCCCTGCCGCCGATGAACCCCCGCTCCGCTCCGCCCCCGTCCCAACGAGGAGCTCTGCTGCCGCCCTCGAACTCCGCCCGCGCCGTGCGAAGTAGTGCCGCGCTGTTTCCAGGAGGGGCATTTGAGTCTTTTTGCTCCGGAGATATTTTGTCCGTTTGAACGCTAGAGCGCCACTCTTTTGTGGACGGAGGGAGTAGATCGATTAAAATGGAACAGGGGAAGTACCTTTCACGGCCATGCTCAGCCCATGTGGCCGGGTCGGCTGTTTTCACTACAAGAAACTGTTAGGGTAGGTACATGGTCGCTTGTGGTCCTAGGCGTATACTGTAGAAGACTGTTACAGTATTACAGTACAAAAAATGAGGACATGGTGCACCGGTTAATTGTCAAAAAATACAAGGATAACAATAGATCAAATCGGCGCGTTTTTTCTTTCTTGAAAATGTGACACAAGAATTAAGAAAAACCACGCAGGCACGCAGCATCACTGCTTTATCGGGTAATAATAAGGTCTATAAAACCGTTCAAAACCGTTTGTTGTTTTTAAACAGTTTGTTCCTGTTTTCATCATATGAGCAGTTTTTTTAAGTTTTAAAAAATTAAAAATTAAAAAAACTGAAAAAAATCCAAAATCGTTGAAACCTTTTGAAAACTAGTGGAAAATCGTCCAAGCATAGACTCAAAATTTTAAAAATCAAAATAAAAAAATATTCGTTAAACTAGAAAAATAAGTCAGTAAACTTAAAAAATCGATCAGTTTTTCTTCAAATTTTGATATTTACATTTATAGTGGTTTTCACAGTTTTAAAAAAACTGTCGGGGAGCGGTTTTCGCCGCTAGATCAGCGTGTGAAACTCAAACGCTGGTACTATTATGAAACGGTCAGAAGGCAAGCGACTACATACTTCCTCCGGTTCAGTTCATTAACGAGGTTGTTACAATCATATGGTCTTCAAATTATAACTTTGACTTTTATTTTTTATAAAATATTTATTAAAAAATAATATATTTACATTTTAATAAAAGTATTTTATAAAACAAATTTAATTATATGTTTTTTATATTTTTAAATTTAATATGTTAAAATTTATTTGTAATTTATATTCTCAATATTTGACTTAAATATGGTTCTAAACGAATGAACCGGAGGGACTACTGTATATACAAGTACCAAGCAGTTCAAGCTAGCACCTCTACGCCGAACACTAAGCATCCATCCAGCAGCTCAAGCGGCTAATAAACAAGGAAGCCATGACCGGCAGCTCCGTCTCAGCAAGAAAGTAAGAGCTCGTAACACAAATCGTTCTGGTCATGTTAATTCCTATTTTAGATAGGTTGATTTGTTGCGTGTGTATGTCCATGTCCCGGAGCTCAGGTTAGAGGGAAAAGTGGCGCTGATCACGGGTGGCACGAGCGGGATCGGGGAGCAAACGGTGCGGCTGTTCGTGGAACACGGCGCCCGCGTCGTGGTGGCCGACATCCAGGACGAGGCCGGGGCGCGCCTGTGCGCCGAGCTCGGCGCGAGCGCCGCCGTCTACGTGCACTGCGACGTCACCGTCGAGGACGACGTCGCGGCGGCGGTGGACCACGCGGTGGCGACGTTCGGCGCGCTGGACGTGATGTTCAACAACGCCGGCATTGTCGGCCCGGCGAGCCACGGCATCCGCGAGAGCAGGCGGGCCGACCTGGACCGCGTGCTGGCCGTGAACCTAGTAGGTCCGTTCCTGGGCGCGAAGCACGCTGCGCGGGTGATGGTGCCCGCGCGCCGCGGCGGCTGCATCATCTCGACGGCGAGTGTCGCGTCGGCGGTGGCCGGCACGGCGCCGCACGAGTACACGTGCTCCAAGCGCGCGCTGGTGGGGCTGACGGAGAGCTTGGCTGCGGAGCTGGGCCGGCACGGGATCCGCGTCAACTGCGTCTCTCCCGCGGGGGTAGCCACGCCGCTCGCCATGGAGTACTTCGGCTTGGACCGGGACTCGTTCGAGCAGGCCATGGAGGCTGCGAGCAACCTCAAGGCCGTTGGTGGCAGCCTTCGGGTCGACGACGTCGCCGCCGCTGTCCTCTTCCTGGCCAGCGATGATGCACGGCACATCAGCGGTCACAACCTGCTCATCGACGGCGGCATCTCCGTCGCCGTCAACCCGGCCATGGGGCCATTCAAAGACTGAGAACGGCCGGCGCAACCATTCGCGCATGTCTTGTTTTGTGAAGTCCTCATTCCTTCCAACAATAATCCACTCCGGGATTGCACGGGCATGATGCCTTTCTTCGAAGAACCCTCTGCAGTATTATCTCCCTCTGTTTTTTAATTATTAAATTATTAACATAGTTAATTTTTAACATTAATTTTTATCACTCGTGTTATTAAAAAAAATTATTTTAATATGTAAAATTATTGATTATAATTTAAAATTTACTAATAATAAATTAAATAATAATAAAATTTTAAACATTTGAACAAACTTTTTAAATAAAATGAATGGCAAAAGCTGATTTTAAAAGTCAAAAGTATCAATAATTTAAAATGAGAGAGTAAGCTACCCTGCACTATTTCCTAGTTCTTCAAAATAAAGTCGGATTTTTAGGTGAATAAATCGAGCCCTACAATAATACAGTAAGGAACAACTTTGGATTGAGATCCCATTTCTTCGACTGCACAAAGATACTGATATTTGAGCTCCACGTATGTACTGACCATCCTATATGTCAGCCACTACGCCTTCCTGCGGTCCACTTGTTCTTATGATTATCTTTTTAATTTTTATTTTTTATATCACATCCATTATTTGAAGTAATTTATTTTTACTACTAAACCAATTTATTTTAATTACAGGTACAACTGTTCATTTATCTTTTTTACGTTTTTATATAATTATTTTATTTTATTTTATAACCCCATTCATTTTATGTATGCATCTATTAAATATTTATAACAATTTATTTTACTACTAGAATAATTAATTTTCATCATTGAAATAATTAAATCTTACTACTTGGCCATTTAATTCATTAAAATGAAATATTCAAAAATCCAAACACACATTCAAAAAATTAAAAATACATCTATTCATGTGGGTCTATTTTTTACATTACCATGAGGAATATAATAGTTTACATGGATTAAAAAAATATGTATCAAGGTTAATTAGCAACGTGACTCAATGCGTTGTAAGTTAATTATCCTCATCCATGTAAACCTCATCTATCCGGTAAAAAAAATTGGGTTGTCCAACAGTCCCATCCAGACACACTCTATTGTAACAAAAGCATTGATACCAAGATTTGTCCTTTCATAGCTTGAAATTCAACTTTCATCTGTACTTTCTCCAATCAGTGTCTTGATCAAACATTAAAAACATAAATTATAAATAATTTTTAAATTGATTAGAAATATGTATAATTCGATGTATCTTTAAAAATATACTTTCATAAAAGTATACATATATCACTTTTCAATAATTATTTTATATAATTATATAATTGAAAGTTATATTTTTTAAGACAATTATTAATACAAACCGACTTAAATTATGAAATCGTAGAGTAACTTTCCACAAATAATAGAATGCTTCTCTAAACCGGAATGTAAGCGTTCTCTATTCCATGCGTTTACTAGAAAACGACTAAGCTGGTTTTCAAAAAAGAAAAAGGACAGCTTTTGGAGTACATAAAAAAGAGAACTCGTTACAAGCTCAGAAAAATGTTCCACCATGCAAGTTAAGCATAATATCATCATTTAACTTTTTAACATCAACTTTAACCATTCGTCTTATTTAAAAAATTAGTTCAAATGTGTCAAATTTGAAGTTGTGATTCAAATAACTCAAATGATAAATCAAATTCTAACAAAATATATAATTTATCAAAAAATTTGAATAAATCAAATGATCAAAATTAAAATTAAAAGTCAACAGCGACAACAATTTAAAAAACGTATGGACATAAACAGCTAACCCGTTCTCTTGCGCAAATGCAACGACTAGCGAACCATAAAACAAAACATGACGTGGGTAACGGCAGCAATACAAATACTCGAGTAATACAACCCAATGCTGTAGATGTACAGCGAACAGCCCAGCCAACAATGTCTTTCAAGGTTATGTTGAAAATGACAAGGCTTCACAAAGCACATTCCATCAAGGAAACGGTGCGCAATTAGGGAACCTCTGGGCACTTGGATAACATCGGATGTTCAGTACATTAAATTTAGGGAACCTCTGGGCAAAACTTGACAGGGTAAAACCGGTTTTTCGCTAATCTAAGCTTTGATAGCATACTTCCTCATGGGGAAGTACTTCTCACGCTTTTTCTCCCTCTCGGTCTTCAAAGAGAGCTGTTCAACAAAAAGCAGCACAAATCATCAACAAGAAAATGATGAGCATTTGAGTAGTTACTAGCCTACTACGATTAGTTCAGAAATGCAGTCTAGTCAAACGAGGATTACATCTCAAATTTTTTTTAAAAAAATGAACAAAGAATCTACTTATTGAACAAACAAATAATTCAGCTGTATACTACAATACAACCAACACTCAGATAACAAAACCTGATAAATCAAGACAACCAACTGAAGTTCACAAAATAATCAAGACCTATAACATTAAGTTCAAGGTTAAATCAAGAGTGGAAAGTAGCTCGATTACATAGATTATTTGGATCCTACCAATAGCTGCGGTTGTTTCAAGCAGACATCAACCTTATATAATACTAAAAGTCAAAAAAGAGATTAACACAAGAAATTTCTATAAGACAACAATGCAAGCTAAAAATGCCACCAAAAGTATATAACAAGTGACGCTAAACAGGTTCCATAGTTAGGATGAACTATCACACAATCAAGTGCATATAGACATAAGTCAATAGAAAATATCCAACCATTTCCAAACACTGCTTCATCAACTTTTGGTCCATTTGATGCACGTGCTCTACTACATTCTAGGCCGAAGGATTCCCAACCGTTTACTAAACTATTCTAGCAACAAGAAAATAAGAAGCAGCTCGACCAATGAATGGTCCAATTGATGCCAGGGTTTTAGAAACCGGCTCCGGTCCGGTTTCCGGTTTGGCTAAAAACCAGCCGGTTAGCCGGATTTGCTACAGTGCCAGATCCGGATCCAACCCTATACCGGACCGAACAGGTTTGACCAAAAACCGTGAAAACCGGTCGGTTTTCGCCGGTTTCTAAAACCCTGATTGATGCACGTTTACGTGGACAAGTAAATACAGAAACTTCACTACACACCACCCTTGAATGACCTAACCACAGAGGACTAATTCATACTCCCTCCGTTCCAAAATATAAGCATTTCTAGGTTTAGTAAAGTCAAATTTTTATCACTTTGACCACCAATAGTATATAATTAATAATATTTTATCACTTAAAAATTATATATTTTTGATTCATCATTAAATAAACTTTCATAAAAATTATGTAAATTTTTAGATATTATTGGTAGAAGTTAAAATTTTTTAACTTTATCCAAACCTAGAAATGCTTATATTTTAGAACAGAGGTAGTACATGGATGAAATCTGAAGTTTCAGAAGCGTAGCATCACAATACAGTGAACCGCATAGGAAGGTGTCGAGTACCTGGTGCTTGGTGAGGCGCCTGCGAATGGCGCGAGTCTTCTTGGGGCGGAGGTCGAGCGGGAGATACTTCTTGTTCTTGTACGCCTCGCGCAGCGCGGCCTTCTGCTTCTGCGACATCACGGTGAGCACGCGGGCGATGGAGGTGCGCACAACCTTGCTGCAAGATCAAACAGCGCGGTTTCGGGAGCGGTTTCAGATTGATACTTTGCAAGCAAGAGCGGATCGAATCCAAGAAACCGGAGGAGATGGGTTGGCGGGCCACACGAAAATTACATCTTGGAGAGCTTGTTGGGGGCTCCGCCGGTGACCTTGGCGACGCGGAGGAGGGAGAGCTCGGACTTGAGCTCCTTGAGCTGCGCCTCCAGCTCCGCCCTGGTCTTCCCCCGCAGCTCGTGTGCCTTGATCCGGGCTGCCGTCGTCACAAGAAGACGTCAGATCCAAAAATATACTCGAGTAGTAGCCAACTGAGAGGTGGAGATGGAGAAATTTTCCTGAAGCTTACCCATGGCGAACGGCAAGCTGGAACTGCAGCGGTGGCGGCGGCGGTTGGTGAGGAGGCGAAAATGGAGGCCTAAGAAGAGGGCGAGGCGGCTGCGTGCGGGTTATATACGTTCTACTAAAATCCCGTGCAGACAGAAACCCTAGATGTGTTGGGCTTAGAGGCCACAATGATTGGGCCGTAACTTATGTGGTTCTGGCCTTCTCTCTACGGATTGATCATCTCTGTGTCCAGAGCAAGGTTTATAAAACTGTTCAGCAGACCTATTGTACTGGTGAAATTTTGAGAAAGAGTAATAAAAATAAACTACTGAAATACGACGTATTCCCATTGCTGCGTTAAATTTGTACTACTTCATTAAGTGTAAAAAGTGTCAAGCGGTACAAGCACTTGTACTGACGCTTTCGCCGTCAAAACAGAGTAAGAGTACATCAGTAAGGCTTCCAATTCCATGAGCTTTTCCAGAAAATACAGGAACACAACACACACCGTACAAAATTTGAATGTTTCTAACACTATAAGTTTCGGAGAAAAAAAGGTATAGCTCTTTGATAAAATTCATTCTATATAAAGTGAGTTCTCAAAAATGCAGTAGCTATTCCTCCTTGTCAAGTTTACCGAGTGCTCGCTGGGTGAACTTCTCTTCTCGAGCTCGTTTCTTTGCCAAGGCTTCCTCATCCAACACTTGTATAGGTGACCATTCTGGGAGAGTAAACCAGTCTTTACTTCCAGAGAACTGTTCTTTCAGGGCATGCCACTCAGGAGCTAATTTGAGTGCAGCATAATCCAATGCAGTACCAGCAGCTGCGAAGGTTACTGCATATTTCACTGCCCCAAAGTGTCCACCTGTAGTTCAGAGGCCATCAGAAGAATGTAGCAACAAAAATATCACTCTCATCTAGTTCATGTCAACAAATGGCGAAGGGTCACACTAAGGAAAAGCATGGCCGCATGGGATACAAATGGGCATATTTAGTCCCCTGCCAATAGAACATACTTTCCCTTTTCTCTAGTGGAATCTAAAGTTCTATTGGATAGAACTCTCATCTAGCAGAGAAAAGACTAGCATAAACAAACATCAGAGTAGATCAGTATATAGTTGCTTCAAGATACAGAATACAAGCATTCAAACATGCAGCAAACCTTGAATTAAACCTAAAAGCGAACTAACTAAAATCAGGAAGTTCAGAACACAGATTTAATAAATATCTTAATTATAAATTATAACATGCCGAATGACATTGGTACATAAAAACAGCCAAAGTCAGCAGTGTTATCATCATTCATTAGTTGAAGATTATGGAATTCACTGCAACTAGAGACCAACAAGTATCACTGATTGATCTAAAAGCCCATCCTAAGGAAATCATAACCAGATGTGTCTAGTAAAAATTTGACCAAACTGTAAGGCTAAAAATGAGAAATCGAGTTTATATCTGGAAATTCACAGTAATCTGTATGCACTATATGTAGTCAATTTACGATGTTGCAATTTGACTGCTGCAATGTGAAAACGTTTGTTCAAATTTCTGCAGAAGATACTGTTCAACTTTTAGGACATAGTTGTTGCCTTTGAACAATGATGATAATGGAAGTCCAAGACATAGGCGTCTAAACAAGTATTAAACAACTTTAAATCTTATGCAAAATTGAGGGCACTAAAAAGCCATACTGGCACTCCTAGGGTGTGTTTGGTACAGTTCTAAATTCTCTAAGAAACAAAAACATTTCAGTTTCTATCCAGAAATGTTACAGTTAGAAACATGGGTAGCAGTATGAAACTGTTAGTATTCATATATTGACTATAATCTATAAATCAATAATATACATAGACAATCCACCCCATAATTAATAAAAAAGAAAAAGAAAGGAATTGAGTTTATCAAATGTGAGCCCACTAGACCCAGCCTACACCACGTCTATTGCTCATGTTCCCCACAAGGAACACATGCATGCACAACTGGGGGGGGGGGGGGGGGGGGGGGGG
>BCLF01000090.1:883532-894346 GCA_001602275.1 Zoysia japonica
GGGGGGGGGGGGGGGGGGGGGGACTGGGGCTGTTTTAGGGATGAATCGGAGAACAGGACACGGGAAAATGATCCATGGACCAAGGGGAAGCAATTAGTTGAGATTGAAAGAGGAGAGTGACGGACGTGCAGGTCGACCATGGGAGGGGCAAAGAAGGAATCAGTGGAGTGAATCGGTGCATAAGTGGCTTTTCCCCATTTCACAGTCCTAGTACAAAATGCGAAACGACTAACAACAATTCAACCTCAAAACAATTCGGTTTTTACTGTTTGGTTTCTATTCAAGGTTAAATCTGAAACAATTCTGTTTGCCAGGCAGACCATTAGAGTACCTGCTCCCATGTTTCTGTGTCAAGTAATCAACGTGAATGAAGAGCGCATCGAAACAAATTAAATTTGTTTCTGTTATCTCCCATGATACGACTTTTTTTAGATAATAAACCATGAGGAAACAAATATGAGCACACTTAGAATATACCAGTGCTAAAGCTTGTTTTAGCTTAAGCAAGAGTAGTCTTCAGGCTTTAAATGCTATTTAGCTGCACCCGAACAATCTCATGATAACCAACCTTTTTAATTTAATTTTAACCACAATTACACATGTTTTTAAATATGTGAGACATCCTAATGCTCCAAAAATCTAGATATTGATTTAACAGGTAAGCTCTAAAATCAGTCCTACTAACCTAACAAACTAATTTAGATTCGAGAACCAAAAAAAAAAAAAAGATTAGACATGACATCTGAACTAACCAAATGCTAGTCACGGCAAAACTCCACCTGGACAACTTTCAAGTATGAAGCACGGTGTTCTGTAGGAGTGACCAACCTTGTATTCTGCCCAAAACAGCTCCACTGGCCAGTCCACCAACAACAGAATTCATGGGATCATCAGGAGTTGACGAGCGAGCATCTCTTGCAAGTTCACGTGCTCCTGGGTGGCCGTATAAAAAGAAAAAAATATGTGTTTTACTGAAACATGCCACATTTGATATCCACATTTGGTTGGAAAGTACTACTATGCAATTATTTATATCTTGATAACTTTCACATAAGCTAAAAACATTTCAAAAACTAATGCGAAGGTGCTAACACATGAAAATTACTCTACAGGACCAGCCTTTAGCAGCCTGTTCAAGTTCTTTTTTCTTGAAATGTGAACCTGGAATGCAAAATATTACCTTAAATCATTTGTTCACCAAGACACACACATGCATAAGTTTATTTCCTTTTCCTTAAACGCCAGTGCACGGGCTAATGGTGCTAACTTATGAGACAAATGGTTCGCTGCTTCTGTGACTAGGTGTGGAAACCAGTATCCTCAGTCAGTTTCCATATGCACAGATAATTCTCATCACATTATTTGCAGCACTCAATCCCCACACCTCCCTTCTAGAGACCTCACCTCCGTAGCATCCGGTGGCGATGGCGAGGTTAAATGCGTAGGTGGCGGCAGCTCGGGCAGCGCCAAGGCGCGCGCGGTGCCGAGACAGGAGCCCGAACGCAGCTCCAACCACGCCTGACAAGCATCCAAATCGAGATCAGGAAAGCGGCATGGCGAGCTCAAGAACGTAATGGAAGATGGGGATGCGGTGGGTGGCTCACCGGCGGCAGCGGCTGGGAAGACGATCCGCTCCCTCCAGTCTTCTGAGAATGGCGCAGCTGCTTCCGGCGTCCCTGCGGCGGCGTCCCCGCCGGCAGGAGCAGACATCTTACTCGATATGGCGGCGGCGCCAGCGGTCGTGGGTCGCGTCGCGGTTCCACAGGGTCGGGTGGAGGGGTTTTGGGCTCCGTGGACTGGGCCGTTTTAACTCTACTACTGGGCCTTCTTGATTTTGAAGAGGGGTCAACGCGCTCTATGAAGCCCATTTGGATCCTTCCAATTGATTTACAATTTAGGCATACATTAATTAATACATTAATTAAGATAATATAGTTATATATATAATATATTTGTATATTTATTGTTAGATATACAAAATACATACTTATATATTGTATTTCTAGTGTAGAGAAGTGAGTTGAAGAGTGTGTTTTAAATTAGAGAATAGAATTGTAGTATAATAACATATAGAATCCATTTCTATCTCTCACCCTATAAATTTGAGATATGTTTATTTGCGAGCTTAGAAAAGTTGTGGAATGTCAAATTCCAAACTAAATATCCTAACTCATTATATGAATTTCAATTCCTTCAAAATGAAGGGATCCAAACAGCCCATAAAGGAAAAAAAAGTTTTATTTGTCCCCCTCAATTATCACAGTTATTCGTTTCTCTTCCTATGGTTACAAAATTAGGTACTTAAATTCTCTCAACTGTCAAATTCATTCTTTTTTTTCCTCGGACGATTTGGACAACGGCTTTCGCTGATGTGGACATCCATGTGGCGGCTCTAGCTGATGTGCACAACCGATGTAGCAATCCTCTGCTAACGTGGACAACCAATACATTATTGCTTTATTATAAATTAGAAAACAAAGAGTTAACATGCTCAAACAATATAAAACTTTGCATATTTATAAATTATTTCGCAAGGAACAACTTTTCTTTTAGGCACAATTTAAAATTCGAACACATTTTATTTCAAAAAATTTAGAAAGACAAATAACCATTTCGAAGTAAAAAAAAATCTATACCTTCTAAAAGTTTTTGATAAAATTTTACAAGTTTTCATAAACTCACGTCTTTCTAACTAGTTTCAAAAAATAATTGTTTCACATATAGTTTCCTTGTAAAATTTTCAATTTCGCATTTTTTTTAACTCAAATTGAAATTCAAATTTAGAAGTTGAGCTGAATTGTTTTGATCTCAAATGAAACACTTTTTTTTTAATTTGATCTTAAATTAGAAATGAAATTTTATCTTAAAATTTATTTAGTTGAAATTTGACAATTTGAATTTGTGTTCAAGTTCAAAATTGGAATTTAAAACATTTCAAAGAAAATGTATGTGAAACAATTCTGGTAAGAAAATACATAGAAAGTCAAGAATTTAAATAAATTTGAAATTTTAGCTCAAAAGAAACAATTTTTTCTAAATTTAAAATTTGAATTTGAGTACAAGTTAAAAAAATTGAAATTTAAAAACTTCTAAAAAATGTATATGAAACAATTCTTGTTTGAAAACACTTAGAGATACAAGAATTAGACAAATTAAATTTTGATCTCAAATTAAACTAAAAATCGTGCTAATGTGAAATTTGAATCAAGTTCAAACAAAGAAATTTATGATTTTCAAAATAAAATGTATGTGAAACAATTATTGTTTGAAAGTTCTTAGAAAGATATGGATTTAAGAAAAAAATTAAGAAATTTAATCAAAAGGTTTGGAAGGTCTAAATTATTTTTTATGGTTATTTGTCTTTTTGAATTTCAAAAATACAATATGGTCCGTATTTAAAATTATTACTAAAATAAAAGTTTTTCCTTGTGAGATAATTTAAACTTCTACAAAGTTTCATAATTTTTTAAGCTCGTTAAGTATTTGTTTTCTAATTTAGAGTAAAGAGAGGACACGTTGGTTGTTCACGTCGGCAGGGGACTGCCACACGTCTATCCACATCAGCTAGAGCTGCCACGTGGATGTCCACATCAGAAAAAAATCGCTGTTCAAACCGTCCAAGGAGGAAATGCGAATGGGTTTGACAGTTGAGCGAGTCTAACTACCGGTTTTGTAATTGTAGAAGAAAAAGCAAAGCAATAGTTGAGGGAGGCAAATAAAACTTTTTCCTATACTAAAATATAGTATGATTTTTTATCATTATAAAGGGAATTTAAGAATAAATTAATGATAAGGATACAAAATTATATGAAAATAATGATAAAAAATTTATAACGTATTTATTACATGAATTATGGCATGCTTTATCATCTCATAAAATTTTATCTTAAGATTACCCTTGTGTAAGGATAAAAAAAATAGATAAAGTCCAACTTACTCCTCTCAAGTTAGCCTAAGTCCAAATAACCTCAAAACTATTTTTTGGCTCAGCTTACCCAACTAAATGTGATTTTGGATCAATTTACATCTTAAAGCAATTTGTCTTTTTGTTTCCTAATACACAAGAAGAATCTGAAGATGAAACTTTATGAGATGATAAAATAAATCATAATATATTTCAAAAAATATTATTATTATATTTAGAGGAAAAGGCATTTAATAGTAAATTAATCTTTGGGATATAAAATTATATGAAAATAATGATAAAAGTTTCAGTACGTATTTTCTAATGCATGTTATATATGATGTTCTTTATCATCTCATAAAATTGTATCTTAATATTATGCTTTTGTATGGAGAAGTAAAATAGACAAATTGTATTAGGGGTAAATTGAAGCAAAAAAGGCATTTTATGGGGATAAACCAAACCAAAAAAATAGTTTAGGAGGTTTTTTGGACTTTGGCAATACATGAGAGGGGGGGGGGGGGGGAGGAAATTGGGCTTTATAAAAAAATACAAATTGTATTAAGGGGTAAATTGAACCAAATTCACATTTTTATAGAGGCTAATTGAAAAAAATAGTTTTGAGGGTTATATAAACTTTGGTATATTTGAGGGTATAAATTGGACTTTATCCCTCCAACAACTATTAATCTGTATCCTGAGTGCCTTATGAACTAATTAGAAAAGCAAATGTTCTACAATCTGGAATTTTAATAATCTGCTGTTTGGGGGATGCAGGACGTAGGGGAATTCTGGAATATCTTGTCACCGTCAAGCAGGTCAAGAATCCCACAAGTAGAAACTTGGAGCTATCAATTGAATGAATAGTTAAAAAAAAGTGTATATAAAAGATTAATTCAGGTAAATGTGAACATGTGCAAGAAACTTTTTAAGAAACTCTAACGTGGCAAATGCAATGCCTTGCATAATGACCAAGTGCCGAAACTTAGCTTGATTCACTACATTTAGGATTTACTGCAAACCAATATATTAAAACAGAATGTCAAACTGAATTATCAAAATAAAAAACTAAGAGCAGCAGAATGGTATAGTTGGATATTAATCACAATACACCAGGGAGATTCCCTACTCTCTAGGGAAATGAATGTACATATTGTTAGGCATAACAAACCTTATCTCTTCCTAACATTAGATCCTAGATCTATGGAGCTGCGACTCCATATTTGACGTGGTTGTTACTTACTTATCCTATAATGTACAATCTTTTATATATATATATATATATAGAGAGAGAGAGAGAGAGAGATCGTAACAAAATAGAGTTTATCCATCGCCAATTATTCTAACATGGTAACAGAGCCAAAATTCTTTTTCGTCCATCGCATTTTCATCCTCCTCCTTCCCCTCCACGGTCTCCAATTCTTCCGCACCGTCAATTGCCACAACTTTGGCACCCATCCCTCTTCACCATGCAGCACCAATTATTCTAAAATATATCACTATCACTACTACTTAAAAAGCACAGTTTTTCTTTTCTACATACACATAGTAAAATATCTTTAACAAAGATAGATTAAACTACGTGTACACGAAAAATACACATAAAATTATCTCTTATTACAAATCTGACGGATAAAATCTCTCTAAGGACACCTCTTACAAATCTAACAGACGAGCTCTTCTGGATCTCCTAAATCATGAGCCCACAAAAACCATTGTTAGTTAACAAAATCACCCAGATCGTGGGCTCATATAGATTAAAAAAACACAACTACTCAGAATAAATATATGAGATCCAAGAAAAATTGTTGCAAAAGAAAATAAATTTGTTTTAATATTATTGTTTCTTGCGAGCGGACGGAAACAAGGGAAGCCAACCAATTGTTTAGTTGTGAAATAAATTTTGGGTCTTGAAACAAACAAAAGCAACAACAGAAGTTTGGATACTCTCGTCTCATGTATTCTAAACAGAGAGCGAGATACAAGGACGGAATTATCCAGGTAGGAGTACTCTAGCAAAGGGAATGCTCATATATGAATGGTATTTGGTTAGAAGAACAAATTGCCGTTTCCATGAGAGATGAGGGATGTTGGTTCAGGTGTGTTGGGTTAATATTAAGGCCCTGTTTAGTAGAGCTTTTTTATCATCTTCTTTTTTTTGTTTTTAGGGAGAAGTTAGGGGTGAAGTCAGAGCCACGAAAATGTGATTTTTTTTGTGGCTCCTTCGTCCACGTGTTATTTTTTCTTGCTAACTACTCATATAAAACAAGAGAGCCCACAAAAGAAACTGTATCAAATATTTTTTATAAAGCCAGAGCCCGAGCCATAAAAGCTTTTTTTTCAAAGAAGCTAGAGCCAGAGCCGCTTTTGAATGAGTCAGAGCCCTACCAAAGAGGGCCTAAGAATAATGTTGAAGAATAAGAAAATTTAAATTTTAATATAAATATATTATTTTATAAAGTTGATATTTTTTTAGACCGTAGCGTTAGCACGGGTATCGAGACTAGTTATTACTAATACCACAGTGAATAAATAGATTGTATGAACAGAAAAAATAGGTGTATCCATATTTGCATTCATAACATCAATTTGAGATAATTTTTTATTTATATCATCAAGCCACTCAATGACACGTGGAATCGTACGCCACATGTCAATGATATAATATGATGATATAGATGAGAAGCACATCTAAAGGGATTGTATGGATGGAATTATTGAAAAAAATGATCAGCAAGGAGATCACCAGATCAAGTTCCCGGCCGCCATCCACTAACATCACACAGATGCATGTGCCGCGCACTTCCCTCGCCGCGTTGTGTCCTTCCCATGACTACCGCTGTGGACACCTACGCCGGCAGCGGCAGCGCCAGTTGTTTTGATTTGGGGCGAAGCCCAAAGATGCTCGCTGCGCCCTTCCTGGAGGCATGCCGCCTGTGGCTGTGAGCTTGTGGGCAGCTACTACCGCAATGCAGGCGAACGCAACAGCCATTACTGCCTGCAGCAGTGAGCTTTAGAGCAGTTATTTGAGTTCATATGTTTCCACTATTACTTACCGGCGATCCTTTCATGCAGAATTCTAAATGTGATGGGAACAACATGATACATAATATTCAAAAACATGTTCGAACTCGTTCCAATTTTCTAAGATAGGTGACTCATAGCTCTCGGTGGATGCGGTACGTTCTTCTTTTCCTGGACGCCTCCTGTTCCCACCTCCACCCCACCTTGGTCGTTTCTCATTTCTCACACTACTCGATCCTTCTTGTTCAGCCAGCATCCACCGTCGTCGGCTCTCCTCTGCTTTTAAGCTTGCTCTTGCCTGATGCGTTGGCGGCATTTGCACACGGAAGATATCCCAAGTTAATCTGCTGCTTTCAACGTGCTGGGTCTCCTGGCCCTGTGTTTATCGCTCATCAATGGCAGATGGCATATTTTTTGTAGTTGGCACAAAGGCACGCATCACAGAACAGGATCGTGTCAACCTCGTCTTAGGATTTCAGAAATTGCAATACAATATAAACTAAAAGCTGAGAGCTGAAGAAAGTAGATTTTGTGAAGTAATTTTCTGTCTTGATTTTAAAAGTTTATCTCAAAAAATCAAAGAGAATCACTTGCAGCTCAGAATCACTTCAGAGAACAATCGGGAGCTTTACCAAAGTGGCTCTTAGTTAAATTGTACAGGAGATCAAGGCCTTGTTGCTTGTTCTGAAGAACCACCTGCCGGCCTAGCACAATAACACAAAGGAGATAGTGGGGTGACAGTCCGGTGGGTGCGTCGCCTGCCTTCCGCAAAATTCGTTTCTCACTACAAATAATTGTGTAAAGGACACCTTTTGTTTAAGCGGATTTGATGATGTTATTTTCACTTCTCGATAGTGTTGATTATGTTATTTTCACCATTGGATATTGCTAACTTTTTCTTCTACTGTCGCTAATACTGCTAATTTTTGCCAATTTCATGGCCAATGGAGAAATAACCAAAAGCGTCATAGCAAAATGGATCTATTCTCAGAATATTAAGATGGATCCCATATTTTATTGCGCAATCGCATTTAGATACAGTGAAGAACAATACAGAAAATCAACACAGGAGAAGCATAATTAAGCTGCTGCTGGCGACCATGACGCAGGCGATGCGCCTCTATCTATGACCCGAACACCAACTCTTCTTCGTACGGTGGTGGCTTTCCTCAACGGCTGTTAAGACGATGACGCTGCCCGGTGGTGACAGCTCGGCTCCTTAAGGTCTTGACGAGTTCGTACAAGGGTAAGAATATTTCTTTACCCTGTCTCTTACATGGATAATTAACAGAACGGATACAGTAGTATTTCCGTATTCATGTCCCAGTAATACTATAGAACAGTAGGTTCCCATTTCCCAGCAAAACACCAAAGTGGATTTGTGGTCATGTGCAAAAGGATCATGTTCTATTCTGAATTTCTGAGCGACCGATTCTTGTCAAGAGTTCCTCGTCAAAATTTCTGGGGCCTCCAGGCTCTCCGGCAATTAAAGGCGTGTGTCATGTCGTCATGTCTACTGGTAGGGATGAACTGAACACTCTGTCCTTCGCCTTTGAAGCCTGCATAAAAGCAACAAAACAGATGTTACCAGCGAGTAAGAACATCCACAAGCCGGTCAGTCGGAGAAGCAGAACCATTTGGTTGATTTGATTACCTCTTTCTCCCAGTTGCTGCATAAAGTTACGACGAGAAGCAGAACCATTTGCACAACGAGCGCGCACATTATTCCCAGCCAGAGTCCCTGATAAATGCTCAGATATATAATTTTGATAAGTTATTCCTGTCCAAAAGAGAAATTAAGTGGAACTTGAACTCCATTTGTACGGAATATAGAGTAGTAAATTACCATTCCACCCAGATGGTAAACAAATGCGAAAAAGTAACCAGCTGGAACACCGACCAGGTAGTATGCACCAAGGTTAACACAAGCGCCAATCTTTTGCCACCCACAACCCCTAGCAACACCTGAAGAAAAGTATCAAGCACATGCAGATAAGAACAGGTAATGACAACAATAAGGAATATCTGTTAATTTTACTTTGTTCGAACTGGCAACTATGTATACCTGACAGAACACCCTGGAGTGAATCAAACACAAAAGACACAGCAAGAATTGGCATCATTCTGGCTATGTATTCCAACACTTCCTTCTCATTGCTATATGCGTAACCCCACAAATTGCGCACCAGAAGCATTACAAGCCCCATTACTGCCCCGACCACTAGAGCCACCATCATGATCACACGGGTAGCCAATCGGGCAGCTTGCGGTCGTCCCGCGCCAAGCTCATTTGAAACACGGGTACTACAGAAGACAACAGAAGCATATCAATGGTATAAGAATCAAACGTTAAATATAGTTTGGTAGCAATTCATTGAGATGGATGTGTTAGATCAAACCTTATGGCTGCACTAAGCCCAAACGGGATCATGAAAGCTAAAGAACCTGTATTTAAGCTGCAAAAAAGATGGTGCGTCAAGACTCAATAAAGGACAAACAGAAATTTCAAATATCCATCTGAACATGACTCACCAGATAGACAATACTGATGTCTCGAGCTTAGGATTTGGGAGAAGTCCAGAAAGAAGCACCAGGAGCTCAAATGACCACCACTCCAAGCTGTGAACATGCAGGATCTCAATCAGTTGTTGATGGTAAACAGAAAAGCTTTATCTGCAACTAAGGATTAAAATTCAAACTCACCAGACCATCAGTGCAGACGGAACACCAAGTCTCAAGAAGTTGATGATGTCGCGAAACGCCTCCTTTGATAGCCCTCTCCACGTGCTCTTGCAAGCAGGTGAGAGCCTGATGTAGAGAGCCAAGATGGAAACGTTGGTCAGGTATGAGATGGAATTGGCCATGGCAGCGCCGTTATTGCCCAGACCAATCTTGTACACAAGCAGCCAGCACACGAAAACATGGTTCAGCGCCGTGATGCCAGAACTCAGCATCACTGGAAGGACTATGTTCTGCGTCTGCAAGAATCGGACATGGCACTGTAGTGGTCCATAAACGAACAGTGCCGGAATCATCCAACGAATATAGCTTCCTGCCCCAGCCGAAATATCAGGGTCCTGACCAAAGAGCAGGAGGATCTGGCCGGTGTAAAACCAGACAATGGCGACGACAACGCTGACAAGAGTAAGAACAAAGATAGCCCTCTGATCGTAGATGCCCAGTAGGTGGTACTGCTTTGCTGTGCAGACGGAACACCAAGTCTCAAGAAGTTGATGATGTCGCGAAACGCCTCCTTTGATAGCCCTCTCCACGTGCTCTTGCAAGCAGGTGAGAGCCTGATGTAGAGAGCCAAGATGGAAACGTTGGTCAGGTATGAGATGGAATTGGCCACGGCAGCGCCGTTATTGCCCAGACCAATCTTGTACACAAGCAGCCAGCACAAGAAAACATGGTTCAGCGCCGTGATGCCAGAACTCAGCATCACTGGGAGGACTATGTTCTGCGTCTGCAAGAATCGGACATCGCACTGTAGTGGTCCATAAACGAACAGTGCCGGAATCATCCAACGAATATAGCTTCCTGCCCCAGCCGAAATATCAGGGTCCTGACCAAAGAGCAGGAGGATCTGGCCAGTGTAAAACCAGACAATGGCGACGGCAACGCTGACAAGAGTAAGAACAAAGATAGCCCTCTGCTTGTAGATGCCCAGTAGGTGGTACTGCTTTGCTCCAAATGCTTGCCCACACATCGTGTCCAAGCTGCTCGCCATGCCAGTCTGAAATGGGCCATAAAAGAATCCAGTTTGCTGTTGAACTCTATAAAATCATTCCAGGTCCCAAGCATGAAATCTGTTTAAAACGAAAAGAAAAAACATATGAAACTGAAAGGAATAAGTTTGCAAAAACATACCAACAAGCTGAACCCA
>BCLF01000090.1:894655-957868 GCA_001602275.1 Zoysia japonica
GGAGGTGGCAATGGAGGCACTTGAGAGGGCAAGCTCGCCTAGGTGACCGACGAACATGACAGAAATCATCTGAACGAGGTTCTGCAGCACCCATGCTGCAATCAGGGGCCCCGCAAGGTACAACTGCTTTCTAATCTCTATCGCCACCAGGCCCTCTAACAGCCCTACAGTCTTTCCAACACCATTGCCAAGAAGGGGTTCATCCATGTTGGATTAGTAAGTGAAACTTTACACCCTGCTCCTGATCAAGGTATGTGCAACGAATCAGTCAATCAGGTCACTCTTATAAAGATTGCTGGAAATATAAGAGCCAAACAATCAGTAGGAAACCAGAGGAAAGAGGCAATATCTTCGCAGCCAAGTTTGACATACATAGACAAGCAGAACACAACAAATGTTTGATCACATGTTAGACGTAATATACTTCAGAAAGATTCGTTGTCCACTTTATGGGATGTATATCAGGACTATGAAAGCTGACAAAAAGGTTAGGAATATAGTAATCAAGAACATTAAGGAAACCCATATAGGGGGAGGAAAAAAGAGACTTGGCAATGCAGTCAAGTTCCGCGCACCTCAAAAACTATCCTATCCAGGCAGGGGAGAAGAGTCAATACAACAGCCAATGAGAAGAGCGTTCCCATTAGGATTCAAATGAGGTTTTCTCTTGCTCTAGAATTAAAGTGATGAAATGAATCAATGATTTTTTCCAACGTGTGGCTAGGCATATTTCATTAATTGGTGCCCAGGACTAAAATGGAAAATTAAGATTTTAGACTGTTTAAATTAATGCCCATCATTGGCACCAGTAAAGTTGTTGCCTTGTGATCATGAGGTCAAAGATTTAAATCATAGAAATAACATTTTATAGAAACGTAGGGAAAGGTTAAATATAAAAGACCCCAAAGTGGTTGGACACTCTCTCAGATCCTGAGCAAGCAGGAGCTACGTGCATGGGCTGCCCTCTCAAACTAATGCTCATCATTAATAGGTGCAGGTCATGAGTGCTATTTTTCGAAGTCCACATGGAAATCTTCTGATTAATTTTTATTCTTTCTTTGGACACAAGTCGTGCACAATATAGACAGGGCATTTCCTAGGACCTAATGGCACTGGAGAAATTATGGGCGTGTTTGATTACATACTGTGAGAATGATCAAAATGAGTTAAGCGGGAATGCTCTCTAGAATATCTCCCTCCTACTAACACAGTAAGAAAAATATAGGCACTCATTGAATTCCGGATTTCTGCAACGGACAGGGAATGAAATCTAATTGAGACAAAATTAAATTACTAGAGGAAATTCCACAAAGGACATGGCAGGAGAAAATCAAGAGAGAAATGTAACTGGTCTATGAAAGTTTGCACAAGGTGCGCCGAGCATTATTTCAGTCAATTTTATAAGGAAGAGGCCAAAATCGTGAGTCATGAAAGAATTAATTTGATAGTACAATGATTTATGCCTCCAGAACTTTTTGTAACTAATTTAATTGATGTCACCATCAGTCAAGGTCTGAACTCTGAATAGAATTGAAGTCAAGTGCGCTATGCAGAAAGAAAGGAGGTAGCTTGGCAGCCACGTTCAACACATCTCACAGGCTGCAAAGTACTCCATGAATATACTAGCCGGTGGTCGACTAGGACAAGAATGTCATTTTCGATGTTTTCACTGATTCAGCCGGCAGCTAGATTTGCACTACTGACGGCAAGGACAAACGTCCAATTGCATAAAGCCGCTCCAAGATAAGAAAATCAATTACAGATATACTGTTTCCAGCTCATGGTTGTTACAAAGGCCTATAGCCTTCCACGCCCCGCGACAAGTTCATGTCTGACGCCGCACGTGCTATGACTCTATGAGCCTATGAACCTGCCTTTTTCTCTTAAAAAAATGATTCGATCAATCTCACTCTGATATCACTAATACGGCCATACTATATAGCATTAGCCATCAGTAGCCATCAACTAATGAATTGAACCCTAAGCAGGCAACTGATTGTGAGCTGCAAAAGCATAGCCTAGGAGAACAAAGCAGAATGAACAATGGCTCCTGTGTCCCAAGATGCCATTTCAGATTTAGTCAGTCGTTGCTTATTCCGGTGGGAAGAACGAAGAGGTTTACTCATAAATTTTTTTATGTTGCGGTCATCTGGGCCGATGGCCAGAAAATAATGACCTACTCAACTAGTGTTTGATTAGGAGAAAACCATGAGACGTCCCTTAATCTCAAAAACAAACGGGCCGGCGGCCACCCAGAGGCGGCGCAAACGGGGGAAAGAAGATCGGGCAAGAACCGTACCGCGGGGCGGGGACGTGACGGCGTTACCGATGCGATGAGGGCAGGGAGGCGCGCCGCTGCGGTTAGGACGGCAGCGGCGGCGCGTGCTCGGTCCCGGTAGGCCGGCAATCAGGAGGACCGGAGGCGGAGGAGGTTAATTCGGCCGGGAGGCACGTCCGCGCGCGTCATCGTCGTCGTCCTGGAATAGAACAGGTAAGGCGGCTACGGAAGAAACGAGTGGTGTTTGCTCCGGGATCCGAGGTCTCCACGAACGAAGGGCCCTCCACTAGATTCCAAATTTACGGTGCGGCGCCGCGGCGGTAGTTGTCTCTTCCCAACAGAGGGTCGGTGCGTATTTTAGTTTTATCAAAATATAAGCATGTTTTTATTTAATCAATGCCAATTTTTTTTAACTTTATCTATTAATAATAGATATTTTTTAATTAATAATAGTGTATTATATTAAGATACAAAATTTAACCTTTTATATTAGTTAAAAAATTTCATAATATTTAACTTTTTATATTAATTAAAAAATTTAACTTCGATGAAATTCAGAAATGCTTGTATTTTGAGACTCACGTGTATATTTTATAAGATACAAAAAGTTGTTTTGTAAATAAATCAAAAACACAAACTAATACTCCGTAACCATTTATGGATATCTGTTTCTGAAGAATTCCTCACAAACCAGATTCAGGCCTGAAGGAGGCCATACTCTCACCACAGAAAAATGTTTACATTGTTCTTCACGTCTCATTGAGCTATTTGATTCGTTGCTTTATTGTTGAAAGCTGACGTAACTTTTTGAGTTGCTGAAATTCCATGCGACTCTTGTGGCGGTGCATAATTCGAACATTGTCATTGGGTTAGCAAGGTGCTTACTGTCATTTTCTTTTGCCATGGTGTGCTCCACCAGGCGGGCAAAGCTTGATGACCGGATCTGCTAATGGAGAAAAAAAAGTTGATGTCATCTGCATCAGGGTTAATAAAACCGCGAAAAGTGGTCCGGTTACACTGGACGACCGGTTTTTGTTTTAAAAATTTTAAAAATTTAAAAATTTAAAAAATTTTAAAATTTCGAAAACCAGTAAAAACCACTCTAAGCTGTTAAAACCGAGGGTAAATCGGTGAAACCTGAGTTTTAAATTTTGAAAACTGGAAATCCGATCGATAAACTAGTGAAATCGCTCGATAAACCGAAAAAACTGATCGATTTTTGACTAAATTTCATTCAAATTTTGATTTTTCAATTTGAAATAGTTTTTAATTATTTTTATAATTTTTGTTAAACCCATCTGACCAGTTTTAGCATTTTAAAGGAAAAGAAAAACCTTCTCAGCCTCGCCAGGCCTTTTCTCGCCAACCTACAGACAGCCTTTTATCACAGCCCAACCAATAAGTCGTTAAATCATGTCAGCCCATGCTAGTCCCGACACCTGCGCGAACGTCCGGGTTCCATTGGTTCGTGAGAGAATTTTCAATTTTAATTTTTACCATAAAATACATTAACTTTTTAATCTTTACCGCTTAATCTATAACTATTTTATTTGAAACCACTAAATACGTTTTTTATTTCAAAACATATATTTTTTCAAATTTTAAGTATTTTAATTATTTTATATATAAACATAATATGAGCTCAAGTGATTCTACTTAGTATAAATATAATATATTATTACACAATATAATAACGCTATAAAATAATAAAATGTTAAAATTTTAAAAGAATAATATGTTTTGAACTGAAAAATATATTCAGTAGTTCTAAACGAAAAACTTACGAATTGATTGGTAATGGTAAGAAGTGAAAAGCTAACATATTTGATTGTAAGAATTGAAAAATCTTGGCTCAGAAGCGGATCCTCAGCCCAAGCAGGACACATCCACGCCCTCCTGGACTCCACCGCCAACCCTACGTGACACCAGCGCTCAATGCCACCAGCCCTGCTCCACGCTGTCGCCGCCCCTAGCTACCGCCGACCGGCTCTGCTCGACGCCGTTGCCGCTGCTCCACGTGCCCTGCTCGACGACGCCGCTGCTAACCAGCCCCGCTCCATGCCGCCGGCCCTTGGCTGCCTGCTGGAGAGAGATGAGAGAAGAGAGTCAGTGAGAAAATTGCGAGGAGAGAGAGGAGTGATGAAGGATTCCGATTTGAACTTCAGAGCGACGGAGAGAGATAAGGAGAACCAGATATCAGTATTCGAATTGGGGAGAGAATTTTCCTATCAAATGCTCACAATTCTAGGTGAAGATTCAGTTTTCCTAGAAAATTTAAAAGTTAGAGTTTGCCCTAGAGAAGAATAAAGAGAGATTGTCTCTGCAGCTTTCACGCTATCGTAGGTAAATTTTATTTCCTTCCGATTTAAAAAAAGAAAAACTTCAATCTCTTCTCTTCTCTTTCGTGTCACGCTCCTCCAATGCCTTCCGCGCAGCCGCCGCCTCCCACTCAACCCGCCTCCGCCGCCGCCCACCTCGCGCACCCCACCCCCATTACCGGTCGACGGGCTCGCGCCACAACTCGCCGCCACCCCTGCCCCTCCCCGTCTCCCGCCCCTGGCCTGGAGCTCCACCCTCGGGCTGACGAGCTCCACCACACTGCCCTCTCCTCACCGCCGGCTCAAGCCTCTATCGCCTCTGTCCTGCTTCTCCCTGCCACCTGCATCTTTTTAGTGCCACCTCGTGCCACCTGCATCTGTTCTCCCGTCGACTCCCGCTGACCTCGTGCTGGGTGTAACGACCGGGTTTTCCTTACCTTTCGATAAGTTCCGATCTTCTATGACCTTTCCAATCTCAGGAGGTTGGCAAGTACGACATCACAAGCGATCAATTAAGAAACCATAACAGAAGTATTAAACAAAAAATGAGAATAAAAAATAGCAAGTCAAAGCAAATTTATTAGAATAAAATCCTCCAAAGGAGTCCATCGGCACGCAGGCCGAAAACATCTCAGAGCTGATAGATCACTATCGAAAATCTATCAAGTGCAGCAGTAGCGAACTTCCTTCACACAGGCTAGCTTTTAGCGCAGAAGCTGACTTCACGGTTCATCGGACACGTAGTCGAAGTCGAAGCTGAGAGTATTCTCTGAAAACAACAAATTAGAAAGCCGTGAGTACGATTACTCAGCAAACCGCGTACTACCTAGTAACAATGCATGCATGCAAATGGTTTCTAAGGGTAAAAGCTGGCTCAAGTGCTAAATGCAAGTTTAAAATATTTATTTTATTTTAAGATGCAAAAAAGCTTTATTTTAAAACTGTCAAATTTTATTATCTTGCTCCGTAGGGATCTCCGTTATCTCGGACGGGGGTTCATTTTAAATACCGGTGTAATCTCCACACCTGACCACAGCTCAAAGGTTAGAGTCCAAAACATTTTGAAATAGAAGATGAGAAAGGAAAACAAAACTACTCAACGAGGAGCACAACTCAGAGGGTGTCCTTCCAAAAGTACGTGGCAATGCGCATTGATTGTAACTCTGCAGAGGTTATGCACCTGGACCCAAGAGAAGTGTCATCGGGAACTACCGTCGTAATCCCGACGAACACACAAGACCCGTACACAAGCTTTAACTGGCGTCATCTATCCTTCAGAATAGAGATCCTAAATGCCTACGCAATCGAGTCTTGGAGCTGTGAAGAGCCTACCACTGATCAAGTGGGGTATCTCGATCTCATGTGGGGAGTCATAGCTCTACACCACACTAACACAACACCGCCAACCCACGGGTAAACATCCAGTCTCGGCAAGCTTCAAGATCAAGCCACTGCCCATACAGGGTAACGTGGTGTGCATGGTTATTAACTGAGCGTACAAGGCTCGAAGAACTCGATCCTTAATTGCTGGGGCAGACACTCTCTCCAACCTCAACGCCAACAACCAACAAGTCTCACGGAAAGATCTCAGCCCAGATCTCCCCGTTGTACCCGCCATAGGTACTCCCATAGGGATTTCTCAAAAATCCCCCAGCTCCTTATACTCCATTCTGCCCCCGCTAAATAGTTATGTATAGTTATTTGTAAAACTCACACATTTGAATCACAATTCAAAAGCATTTAACACAAATTCTATTTTTATAGTGATAGGTGTGAGATAAAAATAAATGCGACTAAGCATGGCTAAGCATAAAAATAAAATAATTGTTCTAAAGCAATTATAGGGCTCATATTTGTGGAACAATAAATAAACACGACTTAGGAATGTTGGTAGCATATTTTAAAACAGTTGGCATACAAATTAGGGTTGCAAACAAAAGATGCAGTTTAAAATACTGGGTACAAAAGTGATCAAGTAACGCGGCTTGCCTGGCAGCTCGGGATCGCAGTCGGGATCCGGGTCCTCGAACTGACATGGCTCGCGGAACTTCTCCCCGAGATCACCAGCTAGACAATACAGAGGTCAGACACTAGGTACGCGACAATTAAATTCAGTAATTAAATCTAAATTTAGACTAGTAGGCTAAACATGGGCAAACCGTTTCCCCGAAAATTCTACATGACAATCTTGACGAGACAAATTAACGGAACAATTTTAGGAATCTTCTAGGATCAAACGGAGTTTCCCAAAAATCTAATAAGATCTAGACCATGAGGAACTAGACTAATCGCAAATTGATTAGCAATTAATTCATCAATCTATTGGAGAGGAAAAACGAATTTGAGAGAGGGGAATTTCTCACCGGAGATCTGGAAATCGGAGACGAAGTCGTGGAGATCGGAACCCGAGACTTGCGCACTGGTGAACTAGAAACCGAAACCGGCGTACTGGAGTTGGTGCTCGCGGTTGATGGCGTCGATGACCGAGCAACGGACGGTGCGGGAGCAGTCACAACAACAGAGTCAACTGGAAAATCAATGTCGCGCGGAGCCTCGGGTGCGGATCGGGAGGCGCGATGACGAACACCGGGCGACGCAGATGACGCGATGACAGCGACAGGCGGCTCCTACGGTGATGCGGATGACGCGGTGACAGCGACAGGCGCGCGGAGCAGTTTACGACGCGACGCGGCGCGGGCGATGAGCGACGGGGAACTCTTGGAGATGCGGGACCGCGACTGAAGTCGTCGGGGAAGGCGCAACGTGAGGATGGCGGGAGCAGGCGAGCGGACCGAGGCGGCGCGCAGGGATCGAGGCAGCGTCGACGCGACAGAGCGGAGACAGAAACGGTTGCTCTCAGATTTTTCTGGAAGAGGGAAGGGAAATGGGGAGGTGTGGGAGAGGATAAGAATGAGAGAGGGTATTTATAGTAGGGGGTTAATTAGGGATTGGAACAGAATTAAGTAATCTCAGTCCAATAAAAGTCCGCGAGCCTAATTATTTCGGCGTCCAAAAAATTTAAAAGAAAATTTCAGAGCAGTTCGGAATTAGTTTCGGGACAAGTGGCACTTGGATTAATTTGAGAAATCTGGGATGTTACAGACTCTCTCCCTTACAGGATCTCCTCCTCGAGATCAAGAAGCGAACTCAAACAGATAGGGAAACTCTTTCTTCAGATTCTCTTTTTTCTCCCAGGTAGCCTCTCGCTTGGTGTGGTTGCTCCACTGGACCTTGAGAAACTTGATCTTAGACCTCCTCGTCTTCTTGAATGTCTCATCAAGAATCTTCACTAGGTACTCCAGGTGATGTGCACGTGGTTCCTGATCTTCCGTCAGGTTGTGATAACTCTCGATTTGGCGGAGATGCGACACAAAATCGATCCGGTCTCAAATCAACACGATTCGAACCCCGCAATCGCAACACCACTTCTCCTCTGGTAATCAACCGTGCGCACACGATTGACCTCGTCAAAAAGGCTAATCTCTGCCTGCGAATCAAAGAACATAAGCAAGAACAAGGAAGAACGCAACTTACTTGCGAAATCTAGATTGAATCACGAAGTTGGATAACCAACAAGCCGTCAACAATGAAACTGTTTGGAAATAGAAGAAAACTAATCAAAACCTATCTCTAATGACGGCGGCTACTGAATTTATATAGTTTAGGTCGACCTTAGGGGTAAACTCTAATGCTAATGGGCCTAGAAAAGATACAAGGCCCAAAGGCCAAAAGATAGTATCGCAGCAGCCGGACAGTTTCTGTACGTCATATTGTTTTAACGATTCCCGCTGATTCCGGTAAAATTTGGAGATGAGGCCAGTTCCGTTGGAAAGGTTATCTTATTAGCTTTCGAAATATATCTAGAACATCTAAAACAGAGCTCGTATGAGACCGGGGCATCCGTTTTAGTGCAGACTGCTCCAGGAGCCCGAGTCAGACTTGAACCCGAGTTGTTTGGATCTCCTTCGGGGTCGAATGTGCGGTTCTGATCTTGAGCATCTCCAAGTCCTTCATGCTTTGTTTGACTCTCTTCAATATTTTTAACTATAATAAAGTTATTTGGTAGCAATCTATTCTCAAAGAATGGTAGACATGTGTTTTAGAACGAGCTCACCTCTAATCTCAATTGTCGTGGGTGACTTTCATCAATACTATTTTGAGGACTCTTATGTGTATCTAAAGAAGTGATGTCTTCATCACCAGGTACTCGAGCGTGTCTTTAATATCTAAAGCATCAGGGACAACTCGCTCCTCTGGCACTCGAAGACACTTCTTCAACTGAGAGACGTGGAACACCACCCGTCAGCTCGGATGGCAAGTCCAACCTGTAAGCAAGCTCACCGATCTTCCTGAGAATCCGGAAAGGACCAATAAACCTTGAAGCCAACTTTCCTCGAACATGAAAGTGACGCGTGCCATGTAGAGGTGACACCTTGAGATACACCCAATCATCAACCTCGAAAGAAAGAGGACTCCTTCTCTTATCCGCATAACTCTTCTGTCGGCTCTGAGCAACCCGGAGATGCTCTCTGATCTTCTTAACTTTCTCTTCTGTAGCTTTGATAGAATCAAGACCAAAGAAAGACCTCTCACCAACCTCTGACCACATGAGCGGGGTACAACATCTCCTACCATACAACAACTCAAAAAGTGACATCCCCAAACTGGCTTGAAAATTGTTGTTGTAAGAGAACTCCGCAAAAGAAAGACCATCCTCCCAGCTCTGCCCATAGGTGATCACACAAGCCCTCAACATATCCTCTAGAATTTGTTTCACACGCTTTGTCTGATCTGTCTGAGGATGATAAGCTGAACCGTACACCAGATGTCTACCCATAGCCTCATGCAAGCTCCTCTAGAATCTCGCGGTAAACTGGGGCCCGCGATCTGACAGAATGCTCCTCGGTGCACCATGCAACCTCACGATGTGATCAATGTACAACTTGATCAACTGATCAACTGAGTACCTCTCATTCACAGGGATGAAATGAGCAGTCTTCATCAATCGATCCACCATCACCAAGATAGCATTATGATAGTGAGACATCAACGGCAAACCTGTGATAAAATCTATACTGATGTCATCCCACTTTCAAGAAGGGATCGACAACCGCTTCAGCAATCCAGCCGATCTCTGGTGTTCAGCCTTAACTCGTCGACAAACATCACACAAAGCAACATATTCAGCAATGTCTGCTTTCATGCGAACCCACAAAAAACGAGTCCTCAGATCCTCGAACATCTTGGTGCAGCCTGGGTGGATAGAATACTTCGAATCATGAGCCTCTCTCACAATGCCATCTCGCAACTCTGGCACTCTCGGAACACAAATATAGTCCTCAAACTACAAAGCACCTTACTGATCCACATGGAAACCCGATGCTTTGCCTTTCCTCATCTTCTTCAAGATCGACTGAATCTCTCTATCATGCTTCTGAGCTGACTTTCCCTTCTTAGAATTCATCGAACTTACCAAACTTACTGAACTTCTCGAAGCAGAACAAGACTACCGAGAATCCAAGATCTTGGAATAGCAGTGGGAACAACGGGCGAGAGCAAACACCAAGACGAACCACTTTCTCCACAAACAACTCGAGTGCAAGAGCGAACCTCAAACCACAGCTGAAAACCAGACGAGAACGATCTTCTAGCTGACCTCTGAAAAAGAAAGGCGTGAAAAGTCGTCGGTATGTGAATCCTCAGCAAACCGCGCACTACCTATCAACAATGTATGCAGGCAAAGGATAGTTGCAAGGAGGAAAGTTGGCTCAAGTGCTCAATGCAAGTTTAAAACATTTTATTTTAAAGATGCAAGAAGTTTTATTTTAAAACAGTTCAATTTTTTTATCTTGCCCCGCAGGGATCTTTGTTATCTCGAATAGGGGTTCATTTTAAATGCCGGTGTAATCTCCACACCCGTCCACAGCTCGAAGGCCGGAATCCAAAACATTTTGAAATAGAAGAGGAGAAAGGAAAACAAAACTACTCTACGAGGAGCACAACTCAGGAGGGTGTCCTTAAAAAAGGACGTGGCAATGCGTATTGACTGTAACTCTGCAGAGTTTATGCACCTGGACCCACGAGAAGTGGCACTATAGCAAGGACCGCGGCCACATCCCTCGATATAGTAACCGCACAAGACCCATCCACAAGCTTTAATTGTCGCTATCCGTCCTTCAGGATAGGGATCCCAAGTGCCTACGCAATCGGGTCCTGAAGCTGTGAAGAGCCTACCATTGATCAGGTGGGGTATCTCGATCTCATGTGGGGAGTCATAACTCTACACCACACTAACACAACACCGCCGACCCATGGGTAAACAACCAGTCTCGACAAACTTCAAGATCAAGTCACTGCCCATATAGGGTAATGTGATGTGTATGGTTGTCGACTGAGCGTACAAGGCTCGAAGGACTTTCGATAAGTCCCGATCTTTTGTGACCTTACCAATCCCAGGAGGTTGGCAATCACGACATCAATCAAGAAACCATAACAGAAGTATTAAACAAGAAATGAGAATAGAAAATAGCAAGTCAAAGCAAATTTATTAGAATAAAATCTTCCAAAGGGGTCCATCGGCACACAGGCCAGAAACATCTCAGAGCAGATAGATCACTATCGAGAATCCATCAAGTGCAGCAGTAGCGAACCTCCTCCACATAGGCTAGCTTGACCGCAGGAGCTGACTTGATCTCCTCAATCAACAACGACTGCAACCTGAGCTCGTGCAAGAAACCCTGAGGAACAATCTCAACTCTCAAATTGGTTAGATCTAGAAGAATTTCCGACTGCCCAGACATCAAAGAAGAACAATAAGTCTTGCGACTCAAAGCATTAGCTACCACATTGGCTTTACCCGAATGATAGTTGATGCTAAGATCGTAATCCTTAAGCAACTCAAGCCACCTCCTCTGCCTCATGTTCAGCTCTGACTAGGTGAAGATATACTTAAGACTTTTGTGGTCGGTGAAGATCTCACATCTGTTGCCGATCAGATAGTGCCTCAAAATCTTCAAAGCATGGACAACAGCTGCCAACTCTAGATCATGCATCGGATAGTTCAACTCATGCTTCTTCAACTGCCTCGAAGCATTGCAAACCACCTTCTTGTTCTGCATCAGCACACAACCCAAACTCTGACGAGAAGCATCACAGAAGACCTAGAAATCCAGGCGAATATTCAGGCAAGGTCAAAACAGGTGCAGATGTCAACCTCATCTTCAGCTCCTGAAAACTCCTCTCACAAGCATTTTACCAGACAAACGGCACCCCCAAACTGAGTCAACTCGATCATAGGCTTAGCAATCCTGGAGAAGTTCTCAATAAATCAGCGATAGTAACCTGCCAATCTAAGAAAACTCCTCACCTCAGACACTGACCTCAGAGACTCCCACTCCACAACAGCCTTGACCTTCTCGGGATCAACGGCAACTCCGTCAGCTGTGATAACATGACCCAGAAAAGCAACTTTCTCAAGCTAAAACTTGCACTTGCTGAACTTAGCATACAGCTGATGAGACTTCAACCTCCCAAGCACAACTCTCAGATGCTGCTCATGCTCTTTCGCTGACTTAGAGTAAATGAGGATATCATCAATGAAAACCACCACGAACTTATCTAACTCAGCCATAAACACCTCGTTCATCATGTTCATGAAGTAGGCAGGAGCATTAGTGAGTCCAAAAGAAATGACCAGGAACTCATAAGACCCATACCTCATCACGAACGAAGTCTTAGGAATGTCGGAAGGTCGAATCTTCATCTGATAATACCCCGATCTCAAATCAATCGAGGAAAAGAACTTCGCACCCTTTAATTGATCAAACAAATAATCGATCCTTGACAAAGGGTACTTGTTCTTTGTTGTCACCTCATTCAAAGAACGGTAGTCAACGCACATGCGCATTGAACCATCCTTCTTCCTCACGAAAAGCACTGGGGCTCCCCATGGAGAAGCACTCGGTCGAATGAACCCTTTACTCAAGAGCTCATCGATGTGCTCTTTAAGCAAAGCAAGCTCATCGAAAGACATCCGGTACGACCGCTTGACAATCGGCGCGGTACCAGAAAGTAGATCAATCACGAACCCAACATCTCGATCTAGAGGGTGTCCTGGCAACTCATCCGAAAATACCTCCAAAAACTCACGAACAACTGGAATCTGCCCCAGGGACAACTCCTGCAAGCTGCAAACTGAAAGTGGAACTCTGGACGCTCTCGGGTCGCACACCACTCAAATACCGTGGTGGTTAACCAACGACACAACCCTCTCAGCACAGGTGATGACTCCCTTGTGCCTCCCTAGCCAATCCATCCCCAAGATGACATCAATGTCACGCGAGGGAAGGACGATGAGATCGGTCAGAAAGACCACACCCTCAATCAAGATCCGAACACCTCTACACTCAACACGACTCTTATAGACTCCAAAAGGTGAAGTGGTAAGTGTAGGTATAGCTAAGAGTGAGGTAGGGAGACTATGTGTAGTCGCAAACGCCGACGACACAAACAAGTAAGTAGCCCCTGAATCGAACAAAACCGTCACTAAGTGAGAGTGAACCAAGAACTTAACAACAACGACGTCAGGTGTCTCCTGAACCTCCCCTACAGAGAAGTGGTTCAGGCAGCTGCGCGTGACGCTCAGCTGAGCAGCGCCACGACCCGTTGAACGCACTCCTCGACCCCCAGACTGGTGCGGTGGCCTAGCGGGAGTGGCAAACTGAACGCCACCCCCTAGGACCCTGCTGCTGGCGCCTCGGGCACTGAAACGCCTTGTGACCCTCCTGGCCACACTCGAAACAGCGAACCGAGGGCTGACCCGCTGTCGGACAGAAAGCGGACTGCTGCTGCTGAAAGGCACCTCCCTGACTCTGCAAACTCTCTCGCTAAACTGAAGCTAGAGCAGGAGCAGTGGATCTAGCGAGGGTGGGCTGTCTCGATCCCTGCTGGAATGAACCACTGAAGCGCTGACGCTGAGAAGCCTCTCGACTAGTTTCGTGACCAAGTGCCCTCCTCTTAGCATCCTTGGATCGATCGAGCTTCTAAAGTGACACCATCAAAGCTAGGCACCTGCCAATAAGCTCGCGAAGGCTCTTCTGAACACCATCATCCAGGTACGGGAGCATGTCAAAACGCAAGCCTTTACGAAACCATTATATTTTGTGGCGCTCGATCGAAACCTCCTCTGATGCAAAGCGGCTGAGCTAGGTAAAACGGTGGGCGTACTCCGTGACAAACATACCTCCTTGACAAAGGTTACGGAACTCCTCCGCCTTGCATCAGAGATGTAGAAACACGAAAAGTGGTGACAAAGTCGTCCCAAGTGACCTACTCTGGGTTGTCAAGAGTGGCGTAAAGAGTGTCCCACCAAGCACCAGCTGCACCGGTTAACTGATGAGTCGCCCAGCGAACAGCTTCTTGATCGTCACACTGAATCAAATCAAGCTTCTCTTCAATATCTTTGAGCCAATCGTCAGCATCTAGAGGATCAACTGCATGGTCGAAAGTGGGTGGCCGTATGCTTAGTAACATAGCCATGCAGGAACTGGCAGGCTGGTGGTACTGTGCTGCGTCAGGAGCAGGAGCACATCCACGGGGTTGCTTCTTTGACTGCTCGACAATCTGCTCATGCAGAAGCGTCGTCGGGCCATCACCTCCGCTAGGTTCGGAGCAGCTGGAAGCTCCTCACCAGCCGCGACAACACCAGCAGGCTCAACTCCAGGGTCCATGGCAACTCCTCCGCCACGCCCTCTAGCCTGAGGAACTGGTACTCCAGCACGGCCACGCCCTCGACCAACGCCAGGCGCGTCAGCCGCAGGTGGCACTGGTACACGGCCTTCAGCACCGCGACCACGACCTCTGAGGGCAGCACCGCGACCACGACCAGCGGTTGGCGGTACCTCAGAATCCTCCAGAGCGGCCTCCTCAAAACGAGCCTGAAGACATCCAGACCTCCTCAGAGTCATCTGTTGTAGAAAAACATTTTTGATTAGAAAGATAACATCAGCAGAAACAGAAATTACTAAAAAAAGATAGAAGATCAGCAGATCAGGACAAGAATAACTAAACAAGCACAACCCCAAGCAAACAAGACTTCTATCAAGCGAATGACGAGATTTAAGAAAATAACTTTCACGATGAAGGTTTGATAGCAGATGCGGAAATCTAGAAATATTCCTTAGTTACGTACAGTTTTACGGCTTCGCTCCTACAGTCAAGTATGGATACCACCTATAACGACCGGGTTTTCCTTACCTTCAGATAAGTCCCGATCTTCCGTGACCTTGCCAATCCCAGGAGGTTGGTTAGCACGATATCACAAGCGATCAATCAAGAAACCTTAACAGAAGTATTAAACAAGAAATGAAAATAGAAAATAGCAAGTCAAAGCAAATTTATTAAAATAAAATCCTCCAAATGGGTCCGTCGGCACACAGGCCAGAAACATCTCAGAGCTGGATAGATCAATATCGAGAATCCATCAAGTGCAGCAGTAGCGAACCTCCTCCACACAGGCTAGGTTGAGCGCAGGAGCTGACTTCACGGTTCGTCGGAGACGTAGTCGTAGTCGAAGCTGAGAGTATCCTCTTAAAACAACATTAGAAAGCCGTGAGTATGAATACTCAGCAAACCACATACTACCAAGCAACAATGTAGCATGCAAATGGTTTCAAGGGTAAAGGCTGGCTCAAGTGCTAAATGCAAGTTTAAAACATTTTATTTTATTTTAAGATGCAAGAAAGCTTTATTTTAAAATTGTCAAATTTTATTATCTTGCCCTTCAAATTTTATTATCTTGCCCCGCAGGGATCTCCATTATCCCAAACGTAGGTTCATTTTAAATGCCGGTGTAATCTCCACACCTGGTGACAATTCAAGGCCGGAGTCCAAAACATTTTGAAATAGAAGAGGAGGAAGGAAAACAAAACTACTCAACGAGGAGAACAACTCAGGGGTTGTCCTTCTAAAAGGACGTGGCAATGTGCATTAACTGTAACTCTGCAGAGGTTTTGCACTTGGACCCACGAGAAGTGTCATCGGGAACTACCGTCGTAGTCCCGACAAACACACAAGACCCGTTCATAAGCTTTAACTGACGTCATTCGTCCTTCAGGATAGGGATCCCAAATGCCTATGTAATCAGGTCCTGAAGCTGTGAAGAACCAACCACTGATCAGATGAGATATCTCGATCTCATGTGGGGAGTCATAGCTCTACACCACACTAACACAACACCGCCAACCCACAGGTAAACATTCAGTCTCGACAAGCTTCAACATCAAGCCACTGCCCATGCAGGGTAAAGTGGTGTGTATGGTTGTCAACTGAGCGTACAAGGCACTCTCTTCAACCTCAATGCCAACAACCAACAAGTCTCACAGAAAGATCTCAGCTCGGATCTCCCCATTGTACCCGCCACAGGTACTCCCACAGGGACTTCTCAAAAATCCCCCAGCTCCTCATACTCCATCCTGCCTCCGCTAAATAGTTATGTATAGTTATTTACAAAACTCACACATTTGAATCACAGTTCAAAAGTATTTAACACAAATTCTATTTTTATATTGATAGGTGTGAGATAAAAATAAATGCAACTAAGTATGGCTAAGCATAAAAATAAAATAATTGTTCTAAAGCAATTTTAAGGCTCATATTTGTGAAATAATAAATAGGCACGACCTAGAAATGTTGTTAGAATATTTTAAAACAGTTGGCATGCCAATTAAGGTTGCAAACAAAACATGCAGTTTAAAATACTGGGTACAAAAGTGCTCAAGGAACGCGTCTTGCCTGGCAGCTCGGAATCGTAGTCGGGATCTGAGTCGTCGAACTGAGCGAGCTCGCGGAACTTCTCCTCCGAATCACCAGCTAGACACAACACGAACAGGGTCAGACACTAAGGACGCGACAATTAAATTCGTTAATTAAATTTAAATTTAGACTAGTAGGCTAAACGTGCGCACAATATTTCGTCAAAAAATTCTACACAACAACCTCAATGAGACAAATTAACAGAACAATTTTGAGAATCTTTTGAGATCAAATGGAATTTCCCAAAAATCGTAGAAGATCTAGACCACGAGGAACTAGACTAATCACAAATCAATTAATCGCAAATTGATTAGCAATTAATTCATCAATCTATTGGAGAGGAAAAAGAAATTTGAGAGAGGAGAATTTCTCACCGGAGATCTGAAAATTGGAGACGAAGTCGCGGAGATCGGAACCCGAGACTTGCGCACTGGTGAACTGGAAACCGGAACCGGCATATTGGAGTCGGTGCTCGCGGTTGACGGCGTCAACGACCGAGCAACGGACGGTGCGAGAACGGTCACAGCGACGGAGTCAACGGGAAAATCGACGTCGCGCGGAGCCTCGGACGCGGATCGGGAGACGCGACGACGCACACCAGGCGACGCGGTGCGGCTCCTGCGGCGACACGGATGACGCAGGGATAGCGACAGGCGTGCGGAGCAGTTGACGACGCGACACGGCGCGGGCGACGAGCGACAGGGAATGCGTGGAGATGCGGGACCGCGACGAAATTTGTCGGGGAAGGCGCGACGCGAGGACTCAGGCGAGCGGACCGAGGCGGCGTGCTAGGATCGGAGGCAGCATCGGCGCGACGGAGCGGAGACAGAAACGGTTGCTCTCGTATTTTTCTGGAAGAGAGAAGGGAAATGGAGAGGTGTGAGAGAGGATAAAAGCGAGAGGGGATATTTACAGGAGGGGAGTTAATTAGAGATTAAAACAGAATTAATTAATTTTAGTTCAATAAAAGTTCACGGGCTTAATTATTTTGGCGTCCGAAAAATTTAATAGAAAATTTTGGAGTAGTTCGAAATTAATTTCAGGACAACTGGCACTTTGATTAATTTGAAAAATCTGAGATGTTACACTGGGACTCGTACCGTCCACAGTTCGTGGGACCAGGATCTGGATGTGAGCCAGGGGGCAGCCGCTCTACAAGGCCGTTGTCGCCAGGGCACGCGCCACCGTGGAAGCGGGATGGGGGGACGTTAGCGCCGTGCTCTGGTTCAAGGGAGAGAGCGACACCATCGATCTCGCGGACGCCAGTACCTTGGGCGGCAAGATGGAGCACCTCGTCAATGATTTCAGGGCAGGTCTCGGCGTCCCCGACCTGCTTGTGATACAGGTCACCGTCCCACACTCCATTTGATCCAGTGACAAAATTGAGCCAGCCTGGTCCTGAATCGAGAATACGGAAGCAAGATGGTACTGCCTCAGTAGCAGATACACTGCTCGTTTCCTATACTCAAGAGTTGTTTATCTACCCATCCAGCCATAAATTTCATATCAAGGGTCTGGAAGGTACTTCACATAACTTTCATTAGAATTCTGAACTAATATGGGATATTGGCCAAACCCTCTTTCAAAAAATTTAAATTACCAACTGCAGCTACTTCACATTTTGTTTTGTAATACAGGGCATTATTTGGTTTGCTTGTTATATTCAGTTACTGTTTCAGGTCACAATGAGGCAATTGAACACATTGTGCTGTTTGTGGTGCCTTTAATAAATTGCCACTCAGAAGCTGCATTTTCCTGTCAAGCTTGTCTTTCCTAGGAATCTTTTGGGTGGGATCGTTCCAGTCCTGGTGATTACATCATACTTGGCCTTGGAGATATGGCATGCTACTCACGTTGCAATTTTCTTGTCAAAAAGATATGGTTGGTGCATAGTGCTGTAGAAAAATTAGGCCTGATGACTCTATTTTAAACACCTGAAAACTATTTGTAACAGGATGCATGTTGCTCAGACTGTTTCTTATTGGTTTATTGTGCCTTAATACCCACTGCTTAGGCTGGTTAGTACTGACATGTAAATTTGATATTGATATGGAAACACATCATGACTGTTAACACAGAACCTTATGGCATGCACAATTTTGTTCAATGTGAACTTGCGCTGCATAAGTTATATAGCAAAATGGGCAAATCTGCTCCACACATACAACTTTGCTTCTCGAAGTTCTCAGTTCCGAGATAGAAACAGTCTGAGCAACATGCGTCCTGTTACAAATAGTAAAACTATGCCTGATCTTACATGTTTTAAAGCCTTATAGCCCTGTCACATTGACATATATAGATACATTCATGCAGACTAATTACTATGTTGTCATTGCGTTACAGGCAGTATATTTGCTGCTATTTATCGACTATATTTATTCACCTTGAAAGGTCATTCAGATGCAGTATGATTAATATATATTCTTGTGGAAAATGTAACCATTTTTAAACTTGTTTGCTGTGACATCTGTGTGCAATTCCAGGGATGCTTCTAGTTCTTGTATTATTTTTTTGATAAATGGAAGCACAAATATGTGAATGTTCCATTGGATGTGCCTCCCTCAAAAATATGAAATTACGTGTGTTATGCCCTTATAGGGTATAGAGTTGGCTTGGTAGCTACATTCGCTGCTGTGACCCTTTTTCCTACTGAATTTTGTTTATAATTTGCTTGAGCGTGTTGTTTGCTGCTTAGTGTTCAGTTGTTGCAGTGTCAATTCAAACTGTGGCGCCATTGCTTATGGTTAGTATAATTTTTTTTCCTGAGAGTATATCTTTTTAGGCAGGGGCGGAGCCAGGGCCTTTCATCGGGGTCAAGTGACCCCGTCGATTCTTGCAAAAACTAGTGAAAATCACTGTAGATCACTGTTGCACAGAGAGAAGACTCCGGTACTTTCACAGTGATGACTCTGGCGTTTGTTCCAGCTGGCTCCGCCCCTGTTTTTAGGTGACCTCGGCACTGGGTCTCATGATATACTTATTCGTGGTTAATCTCAATGAAGAAAGCTCGTTTGTTGGAGGTCAGGTTCTAGGGGGACAGGAAAAAATTGCCACCCCTGTGAGGTAATATAATTTAATATTATTACTTATTCTCCTCGCTAGAGGAAATAGCTGTATCACTTAACTGTTCTGTAATATAAAGGTCCAGTGTATTCCTTGCGAGATGGTAATATAAAGCATATGTTGAAAGAGTTGAATGACACAACACACAAGGATGCTTTTCTATTGGTCCCGAGGTCCAGACGACCATGATGCTGATAAGGAAGGCCATCGATTCATCGGTGGCACTTGTTTTTTGTTTGAGCTTGTTTTTGCGAACAATTACAATGTAGATAGTTTAAACACAATTACAATAAGTTTGTAGACGTTATCTATCCCACTACTTTTGGTGTCGCAAATTTCAATCTTTTCATTTCGTGTCACGCTCCTCCTCCCTCCACACTCTTCAACAGATCGTCGCATCCCACCAAAAAAACCGGATCCAGCACTGCATTGTAACATTGCCTCCTACTGTCGCCCCTCCCTCCCGTGACTGGCCACCGACGCCGCTCCACATCCAGTGCGTCGCCCCACCTCCGCCCGTCCCTACCGTAACCAGTGTCACCGGCCGCCGCCATCGCCCCGCCTCAGGTGCATCGCCCCGCCCATACTCGCTATCCCCGGCTGTCGCCACCCCCGCCCCTCCTCGCACTTGCCGACCTGCCCCTCCTGCCCATACTCGGTGCCCCCAACCGTCACCCCCACCCCTCCTCGCACTGGTTGCCACGCTGATCATGGACATGGAATTCTTGTATACTATGAAACAGATGTATGAACGGAGAATAAAAGAAAGAAATAGGTATTTCTTGTTATTTATATTTATTATTGTAAATTTTATATCTAGTAAAATATATATACTTTATTGAATTATTACGCTTTAGCAGTCAATCATAAAGACATCAATTACTAGCTGTGATGGAGGACTGGATCGAGTGGAGAAGATGAACTAAGTCATGCTAAGGTACTAATCTATCTATATTATTAAAAATAATGTATAAAATAATTATGCATGCAATGCTTACATTATTATACTACGTGTGTACATGACAGTAGAACGCTCCGGAGAGATTTTTAGTTCAACTGTTAGCATCTAATCTGAATGAAGCAATAAAAGTTATATCAGAAAATATTTGAGATTACCTTTCTCATATCACGGGTAGCCAAATTCTTGAACGAAGTGTATGATTTAATGAAGTATAAGTTGTTTGTTAGTTCATTATTCACGGTGTAAGATATAGATTAATTCATATTGTCCTATATATATATCATATCGGAATTACCTCATATTCTATTTTTTTATCAAAAGAAGAATACGTCTTGTTATCTTTCTATATTAAATATAAATTACATCGTGTTGTCCTATAGCACGGACACTCAGAACTAGTTTTGTTAAGGAAACTGAAGTATTCTCACGTGGATGGCCTGTCGTAGCACTACGTGACGCGAGCACTGTCGTTGACAGGACGTGTCCCGTGTCGGTTAGTAGAGCATGCGGCTGATGTGACCGGTTTTCAGTAATTCTCGACGACGGCAGAGGCATAAACAATCAGCGGATGAATCTTCTTCATTGGCGCAAGAAATGAATATTCAAATTGTCTCGAGCAAGAGAATTACGAGCGATGCTATGCCGAAATTGACTGTATTAGGGATTCAGAAAGTGACTTGTTAGCTCGTTCTCCAAGCCAGTCCGTCCTCTGGAACTTTCTGTCTTGGAATGGAAGGGTGAAAATGGCGTAAATGTCAATCAACGTTGTGGTGCTCGTGCGTGTGCAAGATCGTCACCCACGGGCACCTGCTGCGGAACTCCGAGGGGGCTGATGTCGCCGTAGGAGACCTCCCAATCGAAGAACCTGTATGGAGCTTCGGCATTTGCGGAGGTGACCAACAGTACTCCAACGCACGCAAGAAGAAGAACTAGAGCTTCGCTGTATGTTCCGGCCATTTCGGCGCTTCTGTCCTGTTTACGCGACTGCTTGGGATAAGAGAGAAGCTAGGCGGCGTGGTGCAGGCTGGCTTTTATAGGGGCGCAGTGTAGGAGTACTCGGAAGAGGAGGAATGGGTGTTGCTGGCCAACGGGCCGGGCTCAGCTCGGCACGGCCTGAGCCTGACCGGGCTCATGTCCTTTCAAGGCACCTCAGCACGGCCCATTAAATAATCGTGTCGTGCCGGCTCAAAGCCGAAAGAAAAATAAACTTATTTTTTTAAAAATTACTGTAACTAGTTATACAATATTTAAAATAATAAATTTTAAACATAAATTGGTTAAATTACATTTATTTAACGTTACATTTTAAATAAAAGTTTCACGAACCTACCGGACCTTGCCGGGCCTAACGGGTTACACCGGTCTAGTGTCGTGCTTAATTGGGCTGCCCTAAACGGGCCATGCCCGTGTCGTGCCAACGGGCCTGCGTCTAGGCCCACATAGACCGTGTCGCGCTTCGAGCCGGCCCGACCAGGCTGCACATCATGCCGGGCCAAAATGGCCGGGTCTCGTGCCGGCCGATTTAGCTCGGCCCACTTGGCCAGATATAAGAACGGGATAGACAAGGCACAAGCGGCAGTTTCGAACGTAGTTTTGACTTTCGAAGGGGAAGCCATTGGGTAAGCTTAAGCCTCTGTTTAGTAGAGTTTTGGCTTCTTAAAAAACGGCTTCTGTTTTTTTTGAAAAATAATTTTTTTTACCTCTGGCTTCGGCTCTTTAAAAAACGTTTGGTGTACTGACTTTATCTGTAGGATCTCTTATTATATAAGCCTAAATAACATTAAAAAAATGTCACGTAGATAAAAGAGCCACAGAGAAGCTCTCTTTTCGTAGCTTTTGGCTTCACCTTGGCTCCTTTCTAAAAAATAGAAAAAATAGCTTCTCCTAAAATCGTTTGACATAATTTTAGTTGAAGCGGATAGAAAATCGATGAAAAAGCCCAACCAAACAGGCTCTAAGGTCGTTTCTAGTTTATTCCTTTCCAATTTCTTTTGAAGTAATATACTGCCTAACCCTGTAAATTTTATTTAAATTACAAATATATGCATAAATAAATATGTCGTACAATGTATGAGATGAAATGCAAACTTAAACAAATTAATTTATAAAAATATGTTTATCCTATAATAATTGTAAAATGTGATTAATTAAATAAAAGTTAATGATTTTAAGGCTCTGTTTGGTAGGGCTCTGGCTCCTAAAAACACAGTTCCGGTTCTGGCTTCTTTGAAAAAGAGATTTTTATGGCTCTAACTCTAGGTCTTTAGAAAATGTTTGGTAGATTGGCTTTTTCTGTAGGATCTTACGTGGACAAAAGAGCCACGAAGAAGCTATATTTTTGTGACTCTTAGCTTCACCCCTGACTCCTCCCTAAAAAATGATTTCTCCTAAAACTGTTTGCTAGTTTTAATATAATTTCAGTTGAAACCAATCGAGAAGCTGGTGAAAAAGCCCTACTAAAATGGCCCTAAATTAGAAAAACAAAGGGGTGATACAAGCAGCTGCTGACAGATGTGGTTCATCTCTGCAGCCACTGACAATTAGGCCCTGTTTGATAAGGCTCTGACTTCTTTAAAAACGGATCCGACTCTGGTTTCTTTGAAAAAGAGCCTTTTATGGCTTTGGATGTGGTTCTTTAAAAAATATTTGATAAAATAGCTTTTTATGTGCGCTTTTCTTTTTTGTAGAGAGAGTTAATAAAGGAAAATGCTAAGTGGACGAATGAGCAGAAACCACATTTTTATGGCTACTGGCTTCACCTCTTTCTCCTTCCTAAAAAGAAGTGGTTCATTCTAAAACTGTTTGCTATAATTTGCATGGAAGCATCTCCCATCCAAAGGAAATGGGCCACAAGGGGACGGCTGCACTGTCCCAGCCCACATGGCCGAACATCCCCTGCAAATTTAACGACCAGATGACCCACGATGGACATAAGCTTGATAGATTTAATAACAACACGTGTTACTCCTCGACTCAGTATTGAGACCGCAAGTCGATCAAAAGGCACCACGAGGGCAAATAGACAATTAGATCTGAAAATAGGGGCACTGACGCTATTATCCCAACATTGTTTTTACTTACAGTAGCTCAGTTTTTATCAGAATATTTATGATATACAACCTCCAACGTAATTTATTGATGCTTCCGACAAAAAAATTGAACTAAAAAACAACTAATCGTTCATGTCCGAACGTCAATATTAAAAATACGGAGAGAGTATATTTTTGTCGATGTTTCGTATCACTAGCACAGTAGATTTGTGTATCAGACCGCCGCAGAAGTGTAATACTATACATCCAGAGGTAGAATGTATTGGTCTCGAGGATTGATGGATCAGGTGTGTGCGCTACAATGGCGCTAGGGTTCCCGTTCGAATAAAAACCGTAGAGTTCTGAATGTGTATGCCTATCTTTTACTTTCTCATGTGTTTCGTGTGTCTAAGGGTTTTCAGCGAGACCTCACCTTCTATAGAGGTCGGGCCGGAGTTACAATGCTTAGCGCTTTCGTAACTAAGTGCCCCTGACAAATAGGACCGTGAGCCTCTTCGAACTGCTTCACCTGACATCTTCTGAGTGCTAGGTCATCATGTTGTTGTCTTCGTTTTCGTCCTTTGTCCAGCGCGGCCTGAACAAAATCAGCTTTCCCTTCACTATCCTAGACAACACTTGCTGCACAGTATCAGGAATCTCTTTTCTTGTCGGACATTGGTTGTTCCAAGGCGGTGCCCGATATTGAGGTCGGAGACTCCACCTGACAGCTTCTGAGTGCTACGTCATCGTGTTGTTGTCTTCATTTTCATCCTTTGTCCAGCGCGCCCTGAACAAAATCAGTTTTCCCTTCACCGTCTAGTAGATAACACTTGCTGCACAGTATCAGGAATCTCTTTTCTTGTCAGACATTGGTTGTTCCAAGGCGGTGCCCAATCTTAAGGTCGGAGAAGTTAAGGCAGTTTCGACCCTCAGATAGTCGGATCAGATCGATCTTCGGGCGGGTCTGACCCTCAGATGGTCATCGTTAGGCCTTCTAACTGAACTAGGTATTTACAATCCCGATTATTTTATAAATTCTTATATCCCAACTGTCAATAGATTTTGTAAGCATAAGAATGTTATAACTATGTAATTATGTAACAATTTTACTGTATACTCAAAATCTACAATAAGATAAATAAAAGATAAAGTGTATAGCGAGTTAATTACACAAACTTGATATTTTGTTGAACTAAACCGATAAAATAAATTATATTGACCATAATTTTGTTTGTTAGCAACAATGTTAGGAATATAAAACCAATTAATCCATATTAGATTCATCATTTATCTCTTTTTCTTTTATAATTATATGAATTTTATGTGTGGATAATTTATGATTGATATTTATACGGGTATATGTTTCTAACATGAATACTTATCTTTAAAAAGTTTTATCAATAGACATCTTACTTAACATCAATAAAATATTATTCTAAAATGTGATAGAGTTAACTCTTTAAAGTAATATGGATATTTATAGAGATAGTGTATTATGTAAAAGATTTTTATATCTTTTAGTGTAGCTATATATATAATTTGACATGCACTTCTATTTATTTATTTTTAGTTTCTTATGATTTACAGACTATTTCTTATCTAACTAGTCATGAAGTTTCAAATTTACATTAATCTTACTAAAAACTGATTCAAAGAGATAATATATGGATCATGTTGAACAACTGTAAATTGATATTTGCTAAAGTTTTTAAATACATTAAAATAGATATATAATGGAATGTAACCTAGTAAAACAATATATATTCTGAATATATGTATAATAAAATGTTGTCTATTAAAATTATAATTATTTAAAAATAAATTATATTTGCAAATATCACGGTGGAGAATTCAAAACAGAAGGAAAAGGGGTTTTATAGGGGAGACCGTGGTGGATTCGGAAGAGGCGGTTTCGCGGAGCCAAGGTGGCAGCAGCGCGTCCTGTTATATTGCGCACAAGGTGCTTTTTGGCCATCGTCCAAGCACCCTCCGGCTCGGCGTGTTTTCATTGTTGGACTAAATTATCATTTGAGGCATAGTCCGAGCTATCCTTGTGTTTACCTTCATTCCCTCCCACATAGGCTCGAATAACCATGGCAACTAGGCTAAATTCATCACTAGGTCAAATTCGACACCATGTTTAGATTTAGTAATTATTTTAATTTTAAAATCGATTTTTCTTTTAAATGATAACATTTTTTAAAAATTTGTAAATCGTCGTATTTTGATAAGTAAAACAAAAAAAAGATCACATATGAGATATTTGTTTATTTTTTGAAATTTTTTTGAAGTTCCATCTTACGGAATCGAATGTTCCAACGTAAGATTTAATTATTCCAATGGTGAATATAAATTATTTCAACAATATAAGTAATTGTTCTAACAACCATGATTATTGTTTCATGGAACATTTTTATTGTACCGATTAATATGTATTACGACATGAAAACAGCATAGTAGATTAAAGAATAAATAAAACATTGAAAGTTATGTCGCAGAACATTGATCGCTATGTCACGGAACATTGATCGTTATACCATGAACCATTTCGACTGAATAGACAAATAAGAATAATGGAAATATTTTTTAATATACAGAACATTATACGTTATGTCATAGAACATTCGATTGTTCGGAACAATAAGTACTACTATTACTACAGCTTGAAAAATAATAAAATATCAGGCAATGAAAAAAACGTACAGGATATTGAATATCATCATATGGAACATTTTAACTAATAGAACAATATGTTATGACTTGAGAAAAATATAATGTCGATGAGAAAATAATTTTTGTAAAGGAACATTGAACATAACATCATGGATCATTTTAATTGTACAATGTAATAGGACTTAAAATAAAATAAGATCTACTCAAATAAAATATTTGAATGAATATAACATTGATCACTAATCATTAAGCAAAGGAACAGTAGTATGGAATCGACGCCATCTGACAACAACCGAATGAAAACAGTTGAGGACAAAATAAAGAGTCAGCAAAAAAAATAAACGGAAAGATGAAATAAGGAAACTCCACTTTTAAAATAGGCCCAATTATAATAAAACGGGGGGAGGGGACGACCGCCGTGGCTTCCCTGACTCCCTGCTGTATCTCCATCGGTGTCTCCGTCAATCTCGTCCCTCCGTTTTAGACAATGAGTCCACTGTTTTTTTTCTTTCGTCTAACATGACGACGTCTTGCACTTGGGGAAAAATTGGCGACGTCGCTCCTATGTAATTGGCCTCCCCATTTAGCCTAAAAAATTTTGATTTGATCCTCATTACTTTGTGGTAAGACAATTGTATACTCCCTCCAGTCTAAAAATATTTGTTTTGGGCAATTTTTAGTCAACTATTAGGAATATAAATTAAAAATAATTTTTGTTTTGTTAAGTTTAAATATGTGAAAATCATATCATTATATTTGTCTTAAAAAATACTTTTACAAAAGTATATATATGTCACATTTTTAATAACTATTTTTATAAAAAATAAGAGTCAAAATTACGTTTTGATATCATGTCATTGTCAAAACGACTTCTCTTTGAGACTGGGGTAGTATTGGTTAATATTGCGATATGCAAGCCACTACAAGATTTATTGTATTTGGTGCCTTTTTTTCCCTCCAGTAATCAACAGTGTATTTTACATAGGCCACATATAATTGGTAGTGTTGATTTGAATGAATTTGCTGCTGATGTCGTTTAGTTTAGGCGTTAATTGGTGGATCCATTGCTAGAATGGAAGGAGGAGATGGACTCCGCGCTGCTGCGAGATACAGATGGAGAGGGGATGAGGGGTCAGGTAGGTCGGAGACTCGGAGGGCGTTCGCACGTTAACCTACGCCGAAGGGAAAACGCCGGGCTGCGGCGCTGGAGGAGCTGGGCCGAAAGCCGAAACAGAGAGGGAGGGGGGAGGAAGAGAAAGAAAGATGGCCGCGGCACAAAGCTATATTCGCGTTAATGTGCAGTGTGTGTGTGGCACATGCACTGCCAGCCACCTCACCTCGGCCGTTCTACACTGTGCACACATCCGACCTTAGTCCAGGTCCTGCATGTTCCCTCCAACTTTTAAGGGCAAATTTTTTATTAGTCATTTAAAAATTTTGTAGTTCTTTATCAGCTTCTCAAAATTTTGAATTTTTTTATCAACTACTAATGTTAATTTTTTTTTCTTTATTCATCACTCCTATATATTTGTGAACTTGAAATTTTTTTTTTGCCTTTCTTTCAACCCCCATTCAAAATTTCACACTTGCAGTCATAGTTTGCATGTTTGAACAAAATCTGTACATATCCATATTGTAAACTCTCGTTCCGGGATGGAATCTGTTCGCTGCCCTGTATCTTTCGTGGATGGCATCACCACGCCCTGCCTCGCTCACGATGGATGGACAGCTCCGCGCCATGGGGCACAGTTCATTGGGTCACCGGCCGGTATGGATTCCTCCGCACGCTTATCTATCTGCCCGGCTGGCGGCCACGGCGCCATGAACCTTGTTTCAGAAAGATCAACGCTAAAGACGGATCGAGAGCGGCATGTGCATTTGCGTTGTGCGATACTACAGGTGAGGTACGCCGATGGCAGGGGGAAACTGGTCGAAGAAAATAAACTAAATTAGTGAGAGTCGGATCAAATTAGAATGATGCTTAATTCCTATTTATTTTTGAAGTAAGATTTAATAAAAATAAAAAAAAATTGTAAAAGAAACTGCGGGCTGAGCTTTTTTATCACCCCGAGCCGCCGCCGGTGCGTTTAAACTCTAAACCCTAAACTCTAAGTCCTGCCAGCCTCGCCACGTCACACCACTGATCGACAAGTCTGCACGTAATGGAACGGATCCGAACGCGTCGTCTTTCATTGTTTAGAGACTACTTAGAGTTGTATCCAAGTGGAGAAATGAAATGGAGGTAAGGTAAAAGCATCTCCAAGAGTCTCTTATTAATCCTCCCTAAATCAAATTATAAAGAAATTGAACAAAAAATTCCTCCAAGAGTTCCGTGAACTCTCCCGCGCGTTGGAAACTAGCCGCCCGGCATCACTGCGTAGCACCTCCGCGCATCAAAGGCCGGCGCCGATCTGCTCCGCCTCGACCATAGACGCGTCGATCTTCTCCGCATCCATGTCAATCTTGTGATGACAGCTACGGGCGAGCAAGCACATCAGCCGGTTGTGCATGCGATCTGCCGATCTCTAGGATTGTTGATGATTGAATTCAGGTCTCGAACAGCTCGCCTGTGTTGCTGCGCCAGACACCGGTGCTCTTGCGTGACAGTGCCTCCTGCTGCAGCGAGGACACGAATATCTCACCATCGGAGCGGTCGTGTTCGTCTGGTGGATCATTCAATCATCGAGCCCCATATGAATCTACGTTTAAAGGAACCAACAGTGCTGACATGACCCAATTTCAAATGATTTTTAGGGTCTAATTAAGGGTGCTATTGGAGAAGGGAAAAAAAAATACTTTCCTAAATTTTTTGGACTATCCCCTAAAGATGTTTTTTAAGGAAAAATTATTGGAGAACTCTTAGGCGTTATTTGGATTGAAGGAAATTTTTTTCTATTCTTACGTTTTTTTCTATGAAATTAAACTGATTTCTGTAAAATTTTTGTATAATTCATACGAAAATCCTGCGTTCCAAATGTGCCGTTAGAGATGCTGCTCTAAGATCCAGAGCGTCTTTGGGGTCTCTGGTGGCGGCGGCGGAGGGAATATGAACAAAGGGGACGGACGCGCCCGTGCTTGGCTGGTTGGTGCCCGACGGGCTGCTCCCCAGAGTGCCAATGGGGCCTGGGATGTGGGCTCCCACGTTGATCTGATCAGCAGCGCGCTCGTCGCGTTGCTGGCTCGGCTTTGTTGGCGTCATGTGGTCTGTGTGACTGCCTGTCGAGCCCGTCGCTGCCTGTTGGCTCGGTGAGTTTTGGGGACGGATCCAACATAAGCGTGTCCATGCTTACCTGGGCCGTCCTGTATGGGCCGCCTTCGACATTGAAGTGTGGATCATGGCGTCAATTTGCTTTCATATTGGACCGGCTTGGTTCCAACTTTCGGCCTCTCTGGACCAAGTTGATGCCGCACTTCAATTGGACCCAGAGCGCTATATTGGGCTCCAATTTTGGGCCTACTCGCAACCCTGGAAATGATATATTTTGACTTCTTGCTTTTTTTATTTCACTTCTACTTTTTGATTCTTCAGTAATCAGTAAATGGATGCAGTTCGTATGCACCGTTTCGTATGCTGTAACACGATGTAGCCGTAACCTGGATTCAAGAAACGACGAACAGAACTTTCAACCCAAGTACTACGAGAGAGATTCAAGAACTGCACAGCAGAATTGGCTCCGTCGCATTGCCACGGACAGGATCCTCCCAATCCACAAGACCTGCCAATTTTCATCAGTGTCCTCAACGCATCTCATGGGCTCATCATAGTCATGGAGAGGCAGCAGAACTCGATAGTCATGGAGAGGCACATTTTTATATAGTAGAAGCATTATTATATTATCTCTAAGTAATCATAGCAGCAGTTTCAAAAATATATCATAAATGCCTTTTTATGCATTGTCTCAAAAAAAATAGCGACATTTTAGTGACTCACCTTTACGAAAATAGAGACATCTCTACTCTTTAATCTTTAAATTATGAAAAATTAGTGCTTGTAAATTATTGAACTCAAGATCTCATGTATAAAGAATAAATTATTGAGCCTTACTAGCCAACTCAACTGCACATCACAGTATATTTATACTTGAAGTATTATTTTTATTTGTTATCAGCAGATTACTCCACTAAAATAGTCCCTCTAAGTAATAAAAGAGTGTCTCTACGTTCATTATATGTGAAATCTCTATTAATGCCTCAAAGTGTCTCTATTGTTTATAAAGGCACTTTTTTCGAGAGACATATTTTAAAATGTCATAAAAATATGCCTCTGTAACATATATAGTGAATAATTAGATAATGACTAAAGCTAAGTGCCTCTACACGCTAGTTTTTTTTAGTGTACGACTTATTTAATATTTATCTTATTTAAAAATATGATAAATATTATATTTTGTTATAATTTACTTTATCATTAAAGGTACTTAAAAATAACATATAATTTTACATATTTGAACTAATTTTTAAAATACGATGAAATGGAAAAATAACTTTAAATATATTTAGTAAGTTAAAAATAAAAAAAATCAAAGTTTAGAGACTTCAATGAGACGGAGGAAATAGTTTAGAGTGCTAGAAATTAAAAAAAACTAAAGTTTAAGAACCCAGATGAGGTGTAGGCAATAGCTTAGAGTGTCAGAAATCAAATGCCAACAAGTTGAAAGGTCGCTGGTGTATTTTACTCAATAAAAAATCTAAGACCCAATGGCAAACACAGGTAACTTTTGTCAACTTTTTTTCGACTAACTATTGCGGACACGAGGGGATACATATATGCGGGTGAGAAAAAGGAGGGTGTGTGAAGCTGCCACGTGTCACGTCATGATTAGTAAGCCGGAGGGGGGAAGAAATAGGATCAGTTTTCAAACTTAAGTTCGTTTTGAATTCGCTTGAACCATTGTATTGTTTAGAATTACTTTCCAAAAACAAGATCAAGTACGAGTATTTTTAATTTTTTAAAAGAGTCTCACTAAGATAGACCCAACGATATATTTTTATCTCGAGAGAGATAAGGCTAAAAATTAATCTCAGCCACTGAATTTTATAATTTCTAAAACTATCGCATCAGCTTCTAAAACTGTTCAATAATTATTGAAACTGATGATTATAATTATGAGAGGGGTTTTACCTCTTAAGAGGTAAAAAATCATTTACTCATCAAGATTCATGGAAATAAACAGTCAATAATCATTTTAGTTTACTATACAATCTGTTTTTAAAAAAGTTTAACATGATTAATGTACCATGCATTTCAACTCACGTGTGCTTCTTTAATATTTTTTATATTGACCGTATTCTTTTTAAAGTGTTGAAGCAAGCTCAGAAAAATGAGGACTCTTATTTCGAAACGTTGAAGGTTGCATGGTGAGTTAATTAGGCCCGATTGCATAGGTTTAGTGTGCTACTGGCATGATTATTTTTCGTAGGCCCAAAACTTATAAAAAATAAACTAACTCGTAAATCCCCCCTTTATCTTAATCTCGATCTCTACTAGCTAAAAAGCATAGTTTTTATTCTCTACGTACATCTGACAAAACGTTACTGACAAAGATGGATTAGTTTATATACGTGCACACGGAAAAATACACCTCCAGTTGTCTCTTTTTTATAAATTTGACGTATAAAATCTCTTCACAGTCATATTTTACAAATTTAACGAATGAACTCTTCCGGATCTCCAGGATCATGGGCCACAGGGACCATTGTCTTTCGGATCTTCTAGATTTTGGACTCACAAAGAGTATTGTTAGTTAACAAAATACAACTAACCGAAACAAATACATGAGATCCAAAGAAAAATTGTTAGAAAACAAAACAATTTCATTTCGAGTCATCCGGTGAATCGCTCTCCGCCACTATCATCCATCCGCTAATTTCATTTCAGGTCATTTGGCTTGGTAATTGATGAACTTGTTATCATGGTTTGAAAAACTATTAGAATTCAGTCGATTTTCACGGTTTTCAATGAAATTGATCCGGTCATATTTCATGGAACGGTTGGTTTTCGCTAATAACCAAACTTAGTATTGTAACAAAATGGTAAGCTAGCCAGTTTCACGGGTATATTAGCCGATCGGATTTTAGCCATTTCGAAAACCACTACAGTAGTTACACTACGGTTTTACTACCTAATTAACGATGTCCAGTATCAGGGATCGAAAAAGAACAGATTTTGTTTTGAGCTGTTCTCCTTCACATTGGCCGTTTTTACAATTACGATGCCCACTGAGTAAACACTTCACATAGTCAGATAATGAACGAATGCAGCATGATTGTACCCTCGAACTGTTCATCAATTACAAAGCCTTAATACTCATCAGATACACATATGCAAGCCTTGAATTACAGTTAAAGATATGTGCTACCTCTGTTCCAAAATAAAAACATTCTACTCAAAGTCAAATTTTAACTTTGATTAATAATATTTAGAATATTACGTTCTTTTTAATATAAAAAATATTTTTTATGAAACTTTATTTCACGATAAATTCAAAAAATATAAATTTATATGATAAAATATCATTAATTCCTTTATTATTAATGATCAAAGTAATAAAAATTTAAACTAAACTTAAAAGTACTTATATTTTAAAATGGAGTGAGTAGTTTGCTTTCAAAATGTATATGAGAACATGATCGAACCGTCCGTGTGGTATATTACAGGTTTACGTAGATACGTGCCGCGCAAAATGGCCAAATCCACTCACATGCACGGCGCCATTGCCGCCCCGGCGAGGGACGTATTTGCGCGCCCACAGGTGCCGCCCGTTGACGACCAGCTTCACCAGCGGCCGCCCGCCAAGCACAGCCGCGGCCGTCGCCGCTCGCCGGAGCACGATCCTGCCGTAAGTCGGCGGCTCCCCCGGCGGCGTCTTCTCCATCATCACCCTCGCCACACAGTCGGCGCCCCACCTCCTGTGTACACATCATTTACTTAATTAGCATCAAAACTAGAATGTTTTATTTATTTATTTATTGAATAGGCCGCTAATTTGCCAAGATTATTCAAAGTTTAACTACTGCATAGTAAATGTCAGTGTAAGATAATTTTTGGAATGATAAAATGAAATCAACTCATAAATAAATGGCTATGAAGAACTCGACTAATCAGTCAAAGTTTATCTACTGCATGCATGTATAACCAGTGACTGGCTGCTTCGAGACTTGAGCTGGCTACGTACTCAGTGAAGAAACTGTTGATCTCCTCCCGCGTTAACGGGAACCCTTTGGAGAACGTGACGAACAGCGACCGATCGTCCTCCTCCTCCTCCTGCGCCGCCGTGCTGCAGCATTGATAAAACGGCGCTGCCAGCTCCGCCGGAAGCGCGCCACCGGCCCCGTCCTCCTCGTGGTGCCGCATGAGTGCGTGCAGCCGGTCGTCGAACACGAGCGCCCCAACGCCGTTGAGGATCTCCGCGACGCCGCGCCGCGGGGTGTCCGACGACGCTGCCGGGCCGGCGCCGCAGGACGCGACGACCCGCCGCACGTGGACGTCGTCCTCGCAGCACAAGCGCGAGAGGACAGGCGTCGTCGTCGTCGTCCAGGCCGTGGCACCGTGGAGGACGGCACGGGCCTCGGCGACGAGCAGCGCGGCGGAGGCCGGGTCGCGGACCAAGGCGGGCACGCGGGAGACGACGTCCACTCTGGCGCAGGCGCGGCGGTTGAGCCACATGAGGAGCGCCACGGCATCGCGGGCCGACCGGCGGCCGGCGCCCAGGGAGAGAAGGCGCTCGTAGGCGGCGCGGTCGATGCGGTGGAACGTGAGGACGTCGTGCACGGTCGGCTCCATGGCCGGCTCTGGCTAGTGAACAGGGAGCAGCGAGTCAGTGCCTCAGGGCCTCAGTGGTTGGGGTTTGGGACGCGAGGATTTCGGCCGGTAGCCCGGTACGTACTGTGTAAATAGTCTTCCAGCCATGGGTTGGGTAACTTGGGTCAATCTGCGACTGTGTACAGTACACTACGCTATATAGCGTGCATATCCAATGTCAAATTTATGTAAGATTGGTCTGCTCATCTTCTCTTTATCAGTGTACTCCTATGCTTTTGAGTCGGCATTCGTTGTTAATTTTTTTTTTTCTTAGAATGGAGATACAAGTTACAGCTTTTACCTAGAAAGTACATCTTAAATGGCATAAAATACAGCTAATACTACTTTCTGGAGTAACAATTCAATCATAGTACTGAATTTCTAACAAGAAAAAAATTCTTAATGGTGACTTAAAAAATCTTGAGTTTCAATTGTCGTCGTCACATGGTCAGATGTTTACTTCTGTGTCTTGAATTACTACTTTCATTCTTATATTTTTATATTGTTGTTGCCGTTAACTTAGATTGTGCCTATTTATTTTTTTTTTAAAAAAATATAATTGTCGTGCAATGAAGCTGCACTAGCAAAGCGGGCGACAAAAAACCAGCGGCTCGGAGCACAACTGCAATATCAAAGGACCGTCCTGATTCACGCCCAGGCTTTCATATATCCCGCCCGAGCCTCGGCCCCGCAGCCGCGGTTCAATCAAAGGAAAAAGCCGCAACGTCCGAAATTTCCCAAACCCCTCTCGCTCCCTTTTCCCTGCCAAGAACAGAGGCCAAGAACGCAAGAAGCAACGGCGCCGGCCACCCATGGATTGGTCGGCGGAGGAGGCCGCCGAGGAGCCCCAGTCCCCCCTGCGGAGGCCGACGGTTTATCCGCTCCAGCTCCCGCTGCCGCCGCCTGATGTTCCGGCCTCGCGAGAGGAAGGGTCGTCGTCTCCTCCGCTCCCTTGGTTCTCGGCGGGGTCGAGATCCCCGCTTCTACCGCTGTGCCGGACCCCTGGGTCGAGGTCACCGTCACCTCGTCGATACGGTGAAGCGGCCTCGGGACCGTGGTCGAGGTCGCCCTCTCCGCGGCGCTCGCCGATCGCGGCCAGCTCGGCGCGGACCACCCGGAAGGCGCCATGTTTGCCGGCCGCAGGTGGCCAGGATAGTGGCGACGAGAACGACGACGTGGAGAATATCCTCGCCTCTCTGAGGAACGGGAGCGCGAGGTCCAGGCTGCTTCCGCCGCAGGACGGAGGCGCGGGCAGCTCTGCTTCCGTCGGAGGAATCGAGACCCGGGACGAGAAGGAGGAGAAGGGCGTGGTGGGGAGCTCCTCGATCCCCGAGACCCAAGGGCCACCGGTCTTTGACGTGACTGAAGAGGTGGAGACCGAGGACGAGTTCTTTCCGGCCTTCTCCTTCGCGCAGCCGGGCGTCGACGGGACAGAGGAGGTGGAGGTTGTGAAGGTCCCACCTCCCTTCTCCTTCCCTCAGCTTCCAGCGCCTCCGTGCGTCGATGCGGCGGAGGTTATTGACGCCTTCGCCATCTCCGAGGAGGTGCGGAAGGCCAATGCCGCGGCCGAGTTCCTGGACGCCACCATGGGCGCCAACACCGGGCCTAGGACGGAGGCGATCAAGAAGGAGCTCTGCGTCAACCACAGGGTGCTCGATATCGGGAGGCTTGAGCGGTGGCTGCGCAGGAGGGAGGCGGTCGACGAGCTCGCCTGGTTCGCGGACCTGTGCGCCGACGAGTCCAAGCCGGTGCCCCCGCTCGACCTCTTCGAGTCCGCGTTCGGGGCGCTGGAGCGCGTGTCTTCTGGCGAGCTCCACCGCGGCGCCGACGCCAGGCAGCGATGGATTGGCTCGGTGGCCGTGCCGGAGTTCTTCATCTGCCCCGTCTCCAAGAAGGTCATGATGCACCCGGTCGTCCTCTCCTCTGGAAAGGTCCGCTAAATCTTCCTGCTCTTCTGTTCTCTTGAGTTCTTGCGCTGATTCTGTGGTGGATTCCAGATGTCATGGTACACTTGCTAGGGATGAACTGCTGGAACTGACACTCGTATAGTGTTTCTGCCAATTTATCAGTGTTTGTTGATATATAACTTTCTTGGATTTCGAAGACCAGTTTTAGTTAAGATCAATATCCCAATCTGGTTTCTTTGCCCAAACATTCTCGCTTAGCAAGATAATGTGTTTTGATGATTGCGGTATAGTACTTGAATATTTCTCAATAGCTTGTACATGTTCAAAAATGCTGTTGGTCAATTGGTGATGCTCTTGCAACTTCCGTGGCTGAAAGTTTTTTATGTGTTAGAAGAAACATTTTCTTCAATCTTGGAACACCAGTGTTGCATAATTTGTACCTGCAATTTCCATTTGTAGAATATAAGAATTTGTTCAGGCTTTCTTCCAGCCATATACATTAATCTGATAGGTGCAGTATTGTCTTGGAAAATTAGTAATGCAAGGGCCGAAAGTAACTGGAACTGCTGTGACTGATACAGTTCCATTTGGTTCATAGCGTTGGATTTAGTTATGTCCTGCAACCAGTTTCGATTATTCTGAATTTCCGATATAGTAGTCTTAGAGCGCTCCAATGTCTAAATTTACTTTATTTTCTATTTGCTTGAGAAATTACACTAGTGATAGCAACTGCATTATCACAGAAATCTGTGACGGCTGCTGTTTCTGCTTTGTCCGATGACTCATGTCACTACATAACACTTCATAAAATGCAAAATATCTGTGTAGTTTCTCCAGAAAAATCTTATTTGGGATCTTATGCGGGCCTACAATATTTTGTTTGTTCTAAAGAATTGCCTAGAATCTGCACGCTGGATCATAGGACGACAGCACAAACCAGAACCACTATATATTCTATCCATGTGCATCCTGGAAACAGCTATGCAGGAATTATTCAGTCAAATGATGGAATAACTACGGCATTGTAGGATAAGGTTTGTGTGTTCAGTAGATAAACTACAGTAGTACTGCATTTGCTGTGGATGTCTATAGTTTCTTAAAATTCTGAAATCAGTGAAGATGGAACTTTTCACCTGAATTGAACAGATAACAAGGTCACTATTGGCAGTTAAGGTGGAAAATTCAGTATCTTGCGATTTTTTGGGTCAAACTGTTTGTCTCCGATTTTGTTGTATCTTGCTTCCACCAGTTATATGTGCAGATCACTTTAAGTCTTATATGCTCAATTTTACTCGCAGAACAATAACATCACGATCCTCATTACTTCTATATGTTATTTTTTACCTCTCTGCTTGCTGATTTCAAAGCCCTTATCAGAAATGCAACTCTTCTGTTTTCTAGACCGTTGACCGTTCAGCCCTGGAGAAATGGTGGAGGAACAACGGACGCATCTGTCCCGTAACAGAAGAGGTTCTGGTGCACAACATGTTCATTCCCGACATCCTTACCGAGCTGTGCATTTCACAGTGGCGTCGACTGAACAGCATTGGTGATGTCTCGGCAGCAGCAGTCACGAATCCACCTTCCATTTCTCTCCGGGAGAAAGCTTTGGTCGAAGCTGTGGTGGAAGAAGTCGCCCTGATGCCTCACTCCCCCAGAGTCTCCAAAGAAGCCTACGATGCACTTCGTGGCCTCCACATGCTTGTCCACGAGGGGAGCGCCGCCGTCCACCTGCTCGGCCGGAACCCGGGGACGATCGCGAAGCTTGCCTCTGTCCTGCCGGAGACGTGCCTGGACCCTGACCCAGAGCTGGACGACATCGTCCTCGGAATCATGGAGAAAGCAGCTTCCTACGGCCCAAACATGGTGGTTTTTGGAGACGATCGGTACGCCATCCCTGTGCTGATTGCGAGGGCGTGGCTCGGGCCAGTGCCCACGAGGGCCAAGTGCGCTCGGATCCTTGGGCTGCTTGCCGACGACTACTACAACAAGATCAAGATCGCCGAACTCGGAGGGTTAACTGTGCTGACCGACCTGCTCTCGGTTGGAGACGTGGGTGTCAAGAAGACAGGGGCGAGGGCGATCGCCGGCCTCTGCGAGGCCCAGGAGAACCTGATCAGGTTTGTCAGAGAGGGCGTGGCGGATGCCGCCATCTCTCTCCTGCGGAATGACGGGCTCGTGGTCGAGGCCCAGGCCATCCTAATGAATGCCGAAGGCTTTGAACTGGCCACAACGCAGGTCCTGGAGAAGCTCCACGCGTTCGACGGCGATGAGGTGTGTGAGAAGATGGAGAAGCGCCTTCGGTACAGCTTCATGGTAACGAGGCCAGGACGAAGGCGTGGTGAGGTTCCTTCTCCACCGGCGTCAGCGAAAGCTTCCTCATCATCCTCTAATGGTGGTGGTGATGTCGAGAACATTGTTTCATGGCTGCAGAAGAGATGCTACTACCCCCGGACACACAGATACAGGGATTGATCATTGGCATGCAGATAAACTCGTGTGAAGCGATTAACCGAATAAGGAGGCGTAGCTGTTTCACATGATAGGAAACAGTTCCTGTGCCATACAATAGGATAGATGAAGCTAAATAGCGACACTAGATTTTCTTGTGAATGTCAAACTGTAAATGGTAGGATCTTAATATGGTAGCTGTAAAATTTCGTTGTTGTGCCCTTGAAGTATATGAGTTGTTTGCAGTGCTCAGTTTCCTATTTGAGCGATTATCAATTTATCAGTACATGCTACCTACATTTTGATTGTCAGGGTTGAATTATTTTTGTTTGGAAAAGTTGTAATCCGCATTCTGCTCTAATGCACCTAAAAAAGGGAGCCAAGGCCTACACCGATTCTGCCGTTGTATCAGACAAATTTGTGCGATTGCTTTCGCATCAGCGTCGTGCTTCTAATCCTTCGCGTCTCAAACATTCATACTCAAAATTTAGGGCTGACAGCTGAGTCAGCTTGATTTGTTCTGATGTTTCAGTTCAGCAGCCTCGGTGACCAAATAAGAACACTGAACCGAGGCCCGTTTACTACTTTTAGTCTTGTTCTGTAGGGCTTTGACATTATCAAAACTTGTTCTGACTTTCAAGGGTATCTAGCCTGAAATCGTTTCTTGGTACAACTTCAGCCTCAAGCCTTTGGGAGAGCCAGCGAGATTCCTTCACTAGGGAGCCTTTCCACCTTTATATAGTTTTGGTTATGAAGTTGAATTCTATTTATCCATGGAGATTCTTGAGTAGGGCTAGGGCCGGCCCTCAGGTGGTGTGACCACTCCGGCCTTCTAGGGTTCTGCTGAGATGCATGATCACCCTAAAATTTAAACAATTTTTTAAAATACTTATGTGATCCATCAATAACTTCATGAAAGGAACCTAAACATTTTTTGAATTTATATTTTGATAACTCTAAAATTTATGATACTATTTAAAGATAAAATAATCAAAATAATTATATTGTGTATGACAAGTATACCAAAGAAACTCCTTGAATATATATGAACTCGCCCCAAGTCTTCAACATGTCCAAAGTTTATTGATCCTATTTTTCTGAATTTAGCTTTTGCAATTCAAATGTTTTTGTTATTATATATCTACCTCGTTCATAGGGATAATTCAGCTCATACAATTAGTAAGCTTGGCAAATCCGGTAAACACCTTTGAGGTGAGTGTGAGAGTGCTTAACGTATGGCATTCTGACTTTTTTTATTTTATTTTACGCCTAACTGTCTCTGTTCAATGACCATTTTAGTTTTTTTTTTCTTCTCTTATTTTTTGGCCTAAATGCCTTTGTTCAGTGACCATCTTACCCTTCTTTTCTTTAAGGTGTTACTCTTTAGCAGACTGTATTTGTAGCATGTTAATAATCCATAGGAATTTTCTATAAAAACGTGATGCTAGTTTCACTACTAGAAAAACGGTTTCCGCAGGCGAATTTAAACACGTTTGTGCAGGCGGTTTCAATTTTTGTTGCTATTAGTGAGTCTGTAAAAATCGTCGATTTGTACACACATTTATATATGAACCCTGCACTTAAAAGAATCAGTGCAGACGGACCTCTTAAATCCACCGCTGTACTAAGTTTTTTACTGCAGCGGTGATACTAGGTCCACCGCCTGCACAAATGGCAGGATAGAATTAAAAAAAGAAACGGCGTGCGGCCCCAGGCGGCCGAGCCGACCCCAGGCGACTCGCGGCCCCAGGCACACCGAGCCAGCCTCAGGCGTACAGAGGCGACGCGGAGGGCGGCGCGCACCGTGCGGAGCTTGAGGCTCCTGAGGCGGAGGAGAGGCGGCGCGGAAGGGGCCCGCAGAAGATCCTCACGCGCGGCAGCAGCGGCGGCTCCACGCCGGCCCAAGGAGCAGGCGGCCGGAGGAGGCCTGAGGAGGCGCGCGGAGGAGGAGCCGGGGCACCGAGGTCATCGCGCCGGTCGTGCTCCACACCGGTCGTCGCGCGGAGGAGAGGCGGCGCGAGCCGTGCTGAGCTCACGGTTCTCGAGGCGGAGGAGAGGCGGAGCAGAAGATCCCCACGCTCGAGGAGCCAGCGACCGGAGGAGGCGCACGCGGGGAGGCGACCTCAGGCGGCGGCGCGTGCAAGGGAGACGGCCTTGGGCGGTGTGACGTCCCGATTTTTAGAAAGAGTTTCAAAATGCGAAATTCAAATTTTTTCGAACTTTCACCATAACATTTTCTTTCTACTTTTCATCTTCTCTTTTCTTTCCTATTTCAAAAGACAAAAACCTCACTAAATTAAAACCTAATTAATTGTAAAATTTAAATACTTTAAAATTGAAAGTGTGTCGAGTGTTTGACCTCTTTTTGTTTTTCTTTTTCTTTCCGTTTATTTTCTTGTGTTCTTTTGAATTTTAAACTCATTTCAATCCTTTAAATTCTAAATCTGACAAATTCCTCTGAAATCGAAATTCATTCACTCCTTCGAACCCAGTACTTGTGAATTCCTGTCTTATCAAATTCCTTGAATTCCAGACCCGCCTAATTCCCTTGAAACTTATTTACTTCATTTAAATTAATTTACTCCATTCAAATAGCCATTTATCCTCCGAATTTCATAGAATAAAATCTATTCAGAATTTGAAGATAATACTAAAACGAAAGTTGTTCATCTTAAAAGGTACTTCAACCCTGCAAAATTTCACGTTCATCGGAGCTCAAAAAGTTGCTCTTTTATAAGAAAAACAGAGAGCTCCTGCAGTAAATTCGGAAAAAATAGAAAAATAGGAAAAAGTCGTGGGCCCCACTCGTCAGCGTTGGCTTCTTCCTCGCGCCGCTTAGCCAACACATCGGCGCGAGCAGTGCCACGCGCCTGGCCACGCGCCGCGCAAGCGCCTTTCGCCGCTGCCGCGTGCGTGTACATGCGCCGCCTGCGCGCAGTGAAGTCGAGCCCACCCGACCACCCTCGGCCTCAATTGAGCTTCGCTTTTGCCCCTGCTCGTGAAGCCGGCCGCCACCGCAATTTTGCTCTCCGGCGAGCGCCTTCCCTCCCGGCGTCGCATACACCACCGCCACGGCCTCATCTTCCTCTGAGCCCGTTCAATTTTTGCGAAACGCAGACAGAGCCCAGGGAGTGCTTCGGCGCATCGTGCTCGTGCCTCCCTACTGGAATCCTGAGCCACTTCGTCTGTTCCGTGCCCCAGCGCCCTGCGTTGCGACGCCGCCCTGCAATCTCTCTGTTGCCGACGCCCCTCGGCGTTTCTCTGGCGTGTGTAAGCCCAAGGCGAGGCTCCCCGCGCCGCCCTATCTCTCCTCCGTCTGAAACCTCAAGCTCCTCCGGTCACCTTGCACCCCGACGCCGTGAGCCACCGCCGCGCTCTGGCCTCTCTCCGATGCCCCAAGTCACCGTCGCCTCCCTGGCTCGATTGAACCCGCAGAGCCGTTTGCTACGCCACCCTCCTGCTCCTCCACCCCTTCCCCAGGTCCGGCGAGGCCTCCATGGCCGGCTTGCCGCCGTGGTCCACGGCAAGGTTCGTGGACCAGCTCCTTGCTGCTGTCCACAGAACGTGGGCATGGTCCACGGTTCTGCTTTAGCCTGGAGCAACTGGTTCAATCTAGTAAAATCCACTTTTGCAGAAAGGCCCTCCACGTCCCTGACAGCTCTTTTTTTAGTACAGAGTTTTCAAAGAAAACCTTCTGAACCTTTATATTAACAATAGTTCCATCCAAACCTTTTACACTCAAGCCCCTAGTCTTTTCTGTAGGTCTCTGCTGATCTTCTGGTAACTGCAAATTAGTCTTTGACGAAAAACTTAGGAACCGACAGGAACGGTTTATACTCCCTCAGTTTCAACATATTAAAATATAGATAATAAATGCTTTCACTCTCTTTTGAAAATCTTCTGTAGTGAACCTCGCATAAAACTAGCTTTTTGACAATATGGACCTTGTTGCCTCATCCTTGCTACAACCAATGTGCATCCATATTTATGCCTTTGCTTAGTGTTGGAGCTTGCTGAGTATCTTATGTACTCATCCGCTTGTATTTGTGGTTTTAGACAGTGAGGATCATGTAGGTGATGTGCTGGTTTCGTGCTGTTTCTCAAGTCTGCTTATAGATTTGGGTTCTGGTGTTTCGTTGTCTGCTCTGCTTTTAGTTGGTCAAGTGGTGTAGGATCGTAGAGATCCTCACGGTGTTGCCACTAAAAGTCCTGTCTCAGATTAGTTTTTTTTTCGAAGTATGCGTTTGATATACATTCTGTTGTGTTGTGCGTATCAGCTACTGATCCAGGGACTGATACGTATATCTCAGTGCATTTTAGAAACGGGGTGCGTGACAGGCGGCGGCGCGAGGATTCCGTAGGCAACGCACGAGAGAGGAAGAGAGAGAGAGAGAGAGTCTGCGGGGAGAGAGGGAGGGTGCAGGAGAGAGAAAGAGAAAGAGTGGGGGACAGAGGCGCCGTGCGAGGAAAGTTAAAGGCCACGCTCGACAGTTTCAAAATTTTAGTCTCGGTGCAAGCGTTTCAAAGTAGAAACCGTGTGCACTAATTTATTTAGTACAGATGGATATCTTAAAGAGCCGCGTACATTAATAAAAATATTAGTGCAGATGGCTTTTTAAAAGGTCCAACTGTACTAATTTGTTTTCGCAGACGGTTTTAATGATGTGACCTATCTTTTTATTAGTACAAACAGAAAAAAAAAACTGCCTGTGCTCTGAGTAGGATGTCAGAATAAATTCTGTAGTGATTATTTTTAGAATTTCATGCTATTAAATTTAGTAAATTTACATTATAAAAGAATTTTATAGTGCAAAATTGCTGTTTGATATAGAGTTGAATTCGGGTGCCTTGGTTTGTGCTCGTCTTCAATAGGATTTTGGTTATTCCAATTTTCCAACACCCAAGCGATCAGATCGGGGGAAGAAACAAACATCCAATCCTCCGAGTCATGCTCCATCAACCAAAATGGTATAGGGAAATCCTGTCGCGATCTACTGCATTTTATATATTATTTCTCTTATTTTTTTAAAAAGTAAATAGGAACGGATAGAAAAAGAAATTAAAAACAAAACCAGAATTCAAAACGGTTGATGTTCATTTTAAAAGTTTCTATTTTTAGTCACGAAATTTTTGAGTTACTATTTTTTCGAGTTATTCTGTTTTTTTTCATAAGTCAGACTGGTTGTTACATAATAGTGATAATCAATGCAACATATATGTAAGCTTGTTTGTTAAGATATATTTTTGTGTGTGTATATATACCGGATAAACCAACTACAATGACATGCAACGGTGAGATCGCATAAAATCATCCGATATTATAAATATGAAAATGATATGGTTAAGATGTTTTGTTCTCATTTCAGCCTGCAGGCATGAAATCTTCTGTCCTACAACCATCAAACCGGCGGAGCACCGGAAAAGAATACGGTCCCGTCCGGCCGGCCCACCCAGGGCGCACGGCTCTCACGTGCCGCGGCGCCTCTCCCGATCCGTATAACAACACCCCGCGCCGCCGCGGGCGCCTCTCCTCTTTCCTTCCCCACCCGATCTCACTCGTCAGCCAGCCAGCCACCCTTGCGGGACATCGCGTGCGGAGCCAGCTACAAACCCTCTTCGCCCTCTCCCCCAAAACCCTAACCCTCCCTCCCCCATGGCGTCGCCGCCCGCCGCCGCAGCCTCCGGAGCGCCGCCCCCACCGGCGCAAGTGGTAACACCTCTCTCTCTCCCCGATCCGGCAGCTCGATCCGCGCGCGCTGACCCGATTCGATCCGTTCGTGCGCGCAGGTGGGCAACGCGTTCGTGCACCAGTACTACAACATCCTGCACCAGTCGCCGCAGCTGGTCTACCGCTTCTACCAGGATGTCAGCCGCCTCGGCCGCCCCGCCGAGCCCGGCGACGAGATGGACGTCGTCACCACCATGGAGGTAAAGCGTTTCTCGCTCGCGCCGTTCTTCCTCTTTCTTCCTCCCCCGTCTTCGCCACCGGCGGCGGCGGTTCAGATCTGGGTCTCCGCGGGCTCGATTTGAAAAAAAAGGTACTGGAGCGAGGGGACCTGACTTGTGAAGCGAAACGCAGGCGATTAACGACAAGATCATGTCCATGGACGTCTTGCGCGCGGAGATCAGGGCGGTGGACGCGCAGGAGTCGCTCGGCGGCGGCGTCACTGTGCTTGTCACGGGACACCTCACGCGGAGGACCGGCGTCCGCCGCGAGTTCGTGCAGTCCTTCTTCCTCGCGCCGCAGGAGAAGGGCTACTTCGTGCTCAACGACATCCTGCGCTACGCTGGGGAGGAGGGGGAAGGGGACGGGGATGCTGCTGTGCAGCCGCCCGCGTCGGAGGTGGCTGTGGAGACTGCCCCTGTCCTGCCCAATGGTATCGCCGTAGGACCTGCGGAGACCCTGTCTCGCGAGCAGGGTTTGTTTCACTGAAATATCTCGCTAACTTCTTTTTGTTCCTTCAATGTGATTTGAAGCAGGAACATAAACTGCTTTGTCTTTGGTTGTTTCTAGATGTTTCGCCTAAGCCTGATCCTCATGTGGCTGAGTCTGCGACTCAACCTCAGGAGGAGGAAGGTACCAACGAGCATGAACCTGTTGTAGAGGAAACACCGGCTCCTGAGGTCATAGATGAAGTGCCAAGCAGTGCAGCTGTGGCTGCTCAAGGTTCAGCTCCTCCTGTACCAGTTGAAGAGGCCCCAAAGAAGTCATACGCTTCAATTGTAAGTTTCAGCAACTATTCTCTTGTAACCATTATGTTATACAATTCAAGCTGCTGATATGTTTGCAAATTTTGACCATGTGAATCAATATATTTCAATTTTTCTATTTTCTATGGTTTCTTCTCAAATAAATGTGTTCTGCAGTGGAGACGTTTTTTTTATTTGGAATGCTTTCTGGAAGTCTAGTTGAAATGTTCACATGAAGCTTCTGAGGTTTAATAAACTGCAATGCTACTTAATCAATCCCTTAGATGATGTTATGACACCACATGAGAATATGAATGGGAGTTTTGATATTTTTATGTTAGTCCATGTTTTAATAATGGTTTATGATTATATATGGTGATGCTATTATGCTTGGGTTAAAGTAGTATTTTTTTTAAAGATGAAATAAACGTGTTGATAGCCATCTTGGATTTGTGGTATTCTGAGTTGACTGCCGACTGGCACTGGCAGTAGTGTGCATTTTATGCATTTAGTGTTTCCATATATTAAGGTGCACCATGATGACATTTTTCTTTTTGTTACGCTCTAGGTCAAAGTTATGAAAGAGTATCGACTGCCAGCTTCCACAGCTCCCTCCAGGCCTGCACCACCAAAACAAGAAAAACAAGCCCCTCCTGCCCCTGCTCCTATCGCTGATATCCCAGCTTTCAGTTCGAATGCTCAGAGTGGCAGTTACCAAGACCCAGTAGGTATTATTTAAATGCAAACTCGTAGCTAAAGCTTACTGATATCAACCAATTCCTATATTAATTCTGAACAATTTGTAAATCATCTTTGAAGTTGACGCACATGCGATATACGTGCGGAATCTGCCTATGAATGCCACACCTCAACAGTTGGAAAATGAATTCAAGGCATTTGGCACCATTAAAGCTGACGGCATCCAAGTTAGGAGCAATAAGGTATCTGTTTTATTCCTCAATTTACTACAATGTCTTCAGTGGCATAACTATCAAATGAGTGTTAACATCTCTATTTGAAATTACAGCTCCAAGGATTTTGTTTTGGTTTTGTTGAGTTTGTGGATGCCAGCGCGGTCCAAAGTGCAATAGAGGTATTGATATATTTTTTACTAAAATTGCGGCATGATATGTTGTACTCGCATGTCAGTTTGTTTTGCAATTGTTGCACTTGGTTGTGTAATCAGTGTGTTTGGATTATTTGCTGTAAGAGCGGGTTTCTTTGAGAAACTAGGATAGCCCACTTTAGTGGATAGACGTCTGTGAAGCCATATATTATATGTCAGTATATGTATGTGTTTATTATTTTTCTATCCTTTATCTTGCATAGGCATCAGAAAATGAGTGAAAAACATCGCAATATTTTTCGAGCTACTAAACCTTTAATTACTTTTTTTTTTCTCAAACTCGCATGGGAGCTGCGTGTCATTATATTAAGAAGAAAAAAAAGGTTTAGGAACCCTTACGGCGCACACCAAAACATCCCCAGCTAGGTTACATTACATTCGTGCCTTCTAAAAAGGTGACCCAAACCATAAACTTCTGGTAGTTAATCTTTGGGGAGCAGGTCTTTGAGTAGAGACATCCGACGAGCACTGGCTATCTCTTCTGTACCAATGCTGACCAAAATTTTAGACATGCTAGGATTTAAGTCCATAAAAAACACACCGGTTTTGATGGTTCCATAATGTCCACGCTCCCAACACAATGATGGAACTGAAACCCTACTGTAGTAAGCCACTTGTAACTTTGCTTGTTTTGCGCCACCAGTCAAGGAAACAATCATCGCCTGCCTGCGGACATGAAACCAATTATGCTCATTTATGGTATGTTTGACAGTCATTAGTATTCTTCCTTCTAAACTATACTTAGCCTATAAACTTCTGTGGCATGTTATTCCTGCAAATGTTAAAATTAGACGGTTTGCTTACTTTGAATCACATTTGCTGCCTTCCAAAATAATTCTTAATTAACTTGTTTATTTTCTTGGGTCACCGCTTATCGCTCTGTAGCCTGAGTGAAGTCATCTGCTGTGTGGCATGAATAAATGATGTTATCAGTGCGATTTGTCAATTTAGTTGTCTTGGCTTTTGTTGATTCTTGTAACCTTCCATCTCTCAACCTGACTGATCACATGCAACCAACCAAATACACAACTGGCGCATAAGCACAGCCTGGCTCACTTATATGAGCCAGGCTGGATAGAACAGGGCTGCCAAATGGGTCCTAACTTTCAGCCTCTAGTAGACACGCACACACTGTCTGAGTGGGCTCTCTGCTGTTAATTAGTATTGTCCCATTATGTTTGTTTGACAGAAATAGTAAGCTAGTATTTCAGTAATTTTTGCAGCATAGCAGCAACATGATATTTGCTGCATCACCAATAGCCATTGCTTTAGTGTCATCTTATCTCCTATCATTTTTCTTTCATATTTATATCATATGTGTATCTGTTCTTCATCTTTCTTAACTCTTATCTTGGCTGCTAAAATATCATCTTTCCTCTCCACCATGATACAAAGCCACCAACCTACAAGGGGCTGAACCTCACCCACACACTAGCCTTAGCCACATACCATGTTTGCATTTTTTGGAACATGATACTTACATCACCATTAGGGACCCCTGACCTTTATTCAATGCCCATCAAATTTCATTTGTTTGATTATTTTGATGATTTTGTCTGCTCACAGGTGTAGATTACCATGCTTCTTTTCACTTGTGGATCAGCGTCAATAGCATGTGTTAATGATCAGTGTTTCAAAAAGCAGAAACTAAGCTAGCAGTTGGGCATCGCCTAGCACCTACGCGTTCATAAGCGATGCCTATGCGGTCCTAGGTGTTTGTACTTTTGGCTAATAAATATAAAAGATAGAGAAAATAAGGAAAACATTGCATATGACCACATAACTATTAAAAAAATAGGGAAAAACACTTAATTAGCAGATTAGTTGAAAGTGAAGCAGTGGGAGCTCTTCCTAGTGCCTAGGTGGTGCGTTAAGCGGTTGCTTTTTTGAACACTGCTAATGATTTATTTATAATATTAACAGTTTTATTATGTCTTTGTCTCATAATTACTCTTGATTGCAGGCTTCTCCTGTTGTGATAGGTGATAACCAATGTTATGTCGAAGAGAAAAGAACTGATGGTTCACGCGGTAAGTTAATACAACTTCAATCATTGCCATTTTTCTTCCCTAAAAAATGCTATTGCTATAGAATAAATGTCTGTTAATTTTGATAAAGAAATAAATTTGTTCCTACATACAGATTTTATGCAAATAGTTATGTTCGAAGAGGTATTCTTCATTCTTCATACCAGCATATGGGATTCGAAAACCATCTGACAGCCTTTAAACTTCATGCTTCATATCTGTAGGAAAAATGTGTTAATAACTGACATAATGGAAAATAAAAGATAATCTCTAAACCTTGCATGAGCTACATTTTGCTGTATCAACATTGTGCATGGTAGAATGGATGTGCATGTTCTTTTGTTTTTCTTGTTTTTCCTGTTGACCCTTCCTTGGACCCTGCGTGTGCAGGTACCAGGGTTTAATATTTCGTTGAAACCGCTAAAACCGGTCGGGACCGGTTTAACGAAAACCGCGAAAACCGGAAAAATCGGTCAAAAACCGCTCTAAATCGAAAATTCAAAATTTGAACGGTTTGCTACAGTAAACCGGCCGGTTTCACCGGTAAGCTGACCGGTTTCAACGGTTTGCTACAGTACAGATTCCAAAATTTGAAACCCATCGGTTTTACCGGTTTACCGGTTTTACCGGTTTTTGATATTCCGATTTTTCAAATTTTTTAAAAATTTTAAAATGAAAACCGGCCGGTTTCACCGAAAACCGCGAAAACCGGCCGGTTTTGAGCGGTTTTGTTAACCCTGGCAGGAACTAAATGCCCCGGGCTGCCTTTTGTCTGTCCTGTTGACACATTATTTTCTGAGTTTCAGGCGGTAGCAGAGGAGGAAGATTTGGAACGGGTAGAGGTGGTAACTTCCGAGGTGATGGTGTGAGAGGTCGTGGTAATTATAGTGGAGGGAGGAGCTACGGAAGGGGTGATTTCAACTATCGGTCTGATTATGGGGGCAGAGGTGGCGCATCACGTGGTGGTGGTGCTGTTAGTTACCAGCGGGTTGATCACTCTGGTACAGGCCGTGGCACAAAAGTGCCATCAGCCACTAGTTCAGCTGCAAAGTGAGTTCTTTTGCAGCTATGCATCTACAGAAGTTCGATACTCAGGGCCACTCTCGAGGTTCATTAGTAGTGTGGTGGGTTTCAGTTCATGTGAGGTTATCAGCAAAATCAGGTCATAAATTGATGCTTACCTTGTTTTGTGGCAAGGGAAAGCCATGGAGGTATTGGTTGCTAATTGTAGAATATACATCTATTGAGATGTAGACATGTAGTTCTAGTGCGTTCACATCAAGATGACTTGTGTTTCTCCTTTTACTTATTCCCAAATTACAGGGGGTTAATTTGAGCTGCAAATTATTTATAGTTTTCATTGACCTGTGGAAGAAGTGATAGTTTATAGTCGCTAAGATTAGCATGAGAATTTTCTTGTTCTGCCAATGCCAATCTTAACGCATGCTGTCTTTGAGGAATCTCTGCTCTATTTAGGTGCTCTTTGCTGAAATGAAACTATATAGTTTACTACTGTATCATATTGCAATGGTAGAAAGATGTGCAAACGAGTGGCCTTTTCGGTCAACTTGCAGGCGGGGCGGGTAGCGAGCAGCCCACGAGCCGCAAAGCTCGCCGCTAAGCACATTTGCGGGCTTCGCGGGTGCCCACCAGCCACATGTTCTCGGAGCCACAAGGCTCGGTGGGATCCGCGGGTTTATGCGTGAGTGCAAGTAAAAGAGAAAGCTGGAGTCTATGGGCATAATTGTGTCTTTGTGAAATCATGCATCATTATCCATCGCTGCATCGCGTGTTGGACGCGTTGGCCAGAATAGTTCGGCACCCGCTCCCACCGTCCTCATTCTCCGAGAACATCGCCACGAGCATGAGGGGCTAACATGCTGTCGTGCTCGCCGTCATGGGAACTACCTTGACTTATCCTACGCATCTTCCCTCTCAACCACGCAGCGCCGCCGCAGCACTTTTGCCAGCCTTGTCGCACCGTCGTTGCTGTCTACCTACCGAAGCCGCTTGGAAGCAAATCCAAGGCAGCGAGCTCCCACGCACCGAATAGAGTATGGTCCATGGAGGAGAGGAGTTTGTGGGCGTTTTGTGGGTCTTTATGGACCAACCCACTTGTGTGTCGGGTTTAACGAGCCCATTAGTGTTAGGAATAACAAAATTTTATTATTAATAATAAAATAAATTACAAAAAATTAAATAAAAGGAATGGTCAAACTTAATATTAAAAATCAATAGTATCAATATTTTAAAATCTGATGCAGTAATAGGGCTTAGTCCAGCAAATTTAAACTCTTGAAACGTAAAGTGCCGCATGGATTATCTAAGAATTCAGTTGAAGTAGTTTCGTTAGGAAAATGAAGGATTAGGATAATTCATGCAACCTGAATTAAAATACGCATATATACAAATTTGTTATACCGGTAACAGGTGACCTCCTGCCAGGCCCTTATCACCTATCTAGCCCTTTGTCTTAGGCACAGCATCGACCTTGCATGTCACAGCTAGGCCTTAGCAAGTAAAGGTAGAATAGACATTCTACAGACCAATACTGTTCTTCAATCACTGACTAGCAATGCATATACACAAATATCTTTACTGTTCTAGACGCTGAATATAATCTTTGCTGAAGATGTAAAGGAGAACACCACCCAATAACCAGGCTAACACAATTATTCTGTATGCTGAAATCACACTGTAGGATCTGTGAACCCTGTAATGTATACGGACAGCTCCGACTGAATTAACTTCACGCTGCAAGACTCTGTTGATAAATTGTAATGGCTGCCCCACGCTTTAGCTTTCCATCTCGACGATTATCTTGCCGGTGGCATGTCCCTCGATGCTCTTCTCCCAAGCTTTGGTCACATCGCTCAAGGGGAACCTGGAATCGATCACCGTCTTCGTCTTGCCGTCCTTCAGCAGCCCGACCAAGAACTCAAGGTCCGCCTTGTTGGGCGACACGAGCAGTGGCACCAGCCTCTTCCTGGCGAAGGTCACCTTGTGCAGTGTCGATGTGAGGAAGGCAGAAAAGTTTGGGGTGAGGTCTATCACCTTCCCAGATTCACTCAGAGCCGGCTCGAATGTTGACCAACTGATCCCAACTGTGCAGTGGACAACACCATCGTACTTCTTCCCTGAGGGGCTCTTCAGGCTGACTCCCTCAGGGGTCCTGTAGTCTAGCACCTCGTCTGCACCAAGGCTCCTTACCAACTCCATGTTGCGTGCCCCACAGGTGGCAGTGATGTGGAGTCCTGCCAGCCTTGCTAGCTGCACGGCATAGAGGCCAACACCACCCGATGCTGCGGTGATGAGCACATTCAAGGGCATGCCGGTACCATCAAACTTGGCACCGATGACCCTAAGCGCCTGGAGAGCAGTAACAGCTGCAATAGGCAAACCAGCACCTTCAGCAGCAGAGACCTCTGGAGGCCTCTTGACCGTTAGGCTTTCAGACGCCACAGCGTACTCCGCGAGTCCACCTCCAGACTGTTATGTCAAAAGAAAGTTGTTAATGCCAATTAAGACATTGGAACAGAAGATGATATATGGAATATTAGGTTCAAAAGTACACTAATAATTTTAGCAATCCAAAATAGAGTTTTAAAGCATTTGAATATCATTAGCTTTTGACATTCGATAAACCTTTGTTTTAAATTGGTTCCCTGAAATTTAAGTGACTGAACAATGCCCCAAGTTGTGCTTACAAGTGAGTTCAACATGGCAACAACTTGATCTCCCGCCTGGAACCCATTCACACCAGGACCAACGCTAACCACAACTCCTGCCACATCAGTCACTGGAAAAGATGGAGAAAGAATTAGCAGAACTGATTGCTGGAAATTTTGACTAGTACAAGGGTGTAAATCACATTACAGTGTGACTACATTAAACTAATTGTTATAGCAGAGTCCTTCCCCATAAGAAATAGCGCGATCGGCCCAGGGAATTGATCATAGGATGGACTAGAAAGTTAGATCACAGGTATATGGTTGTTGACTAGCGAGAACAGGTCAGCGCACATTATTAAGGACACGCTTAGTTTCGATAACAAATGCCATGAACTGGTTCAGCTCAGAAATAAGTACACAAATTGTGAAAGATTGCTAGCCTTTTTGTTTCTGGAACATACAATCCTGTGCAGGTAGATTAAGATATCAGAGATGCAGTATCAGATAACATGTATGAATTACAAAGTACTCCCCCTGTTCTTAATTTTTGTCATTAGGACAAGTTTTTTCTGAGAGCAGATGGATTAAGCTTGGAGCCTCAGCGAGGAACGAGGATGTTTACCTACCTGGGATAAAAGGGAATTTACGAGGCAACAAAGGCCTCAACAGTCCTTTCTGTATCTTCCAGTCAACCGGATTGATTGCCGCTGCTTCCAGCTTCAAAAGAAGCTCATTCTTCTTGGCCGAAGGAACCGGGACCTCCACGTGCTGCATCAGATACAAGAAGTCAAGACTCTATCGAGCGGTCACTACCCATGAAATAAACAAGGCAAGCTCTGCTGACGACCTAATGGTTGACTACAAGTCATTCTATAGTCAGAAAAACAAAACCAACCCAATACGAGGAATTAGTCCGCAACTAGTTGACTATTCACGCGACAGAATACTCTACTATATGAATCTTGTTCTGAACTTCTGATGAATCTGAACCCACCGATTACAACTAGTAGTCAACCAGTTCGCAGTCCCCACCAAATCCATTGGTACCAGTAAACTAATCATACCACCGAGCGTGCGTCTAATTCTACGACGCGTCCGTAGAAGCAGAAAAAAGAATACTAGAGAGCGGGGTATGCAAACTACTCCGGCGGGCGCTCGGTTAGTTATTGCTAGTTACCTTGAGCCCGGCGGCGCCTCCGCCGTAGGCGTCGTACTGCGCGGCCCGCATCTTGGTCGGCGCTGTAGCGGCGGCGGATGCCATCGGGGTTGGAAGGGGAGGGAACGACGAGCAGCGCTGCGGCGGGAGGGGAGCAAGTCGGGGCAGGGGAGAGGCGCGGCAGATGGGTCTGTCGATTGGCACGTCTTATTCACGTCTGCTTTGGTTTCGCCGTGTGGTTTCCTTCTGGCCGATCTAGAAGGGCCGGTAGGCGGTGCAGGAGTAGAAGACGGGGCGGGACAGAGCAAGAAAAAGAAAGCGTAGTGGCAAATGACGCGTGGATTCTGGCTTCTTCGCTACCGCCGTGTACGATCTCCTATGGAGATTTGGACACATAATCATAGCTCAGACGTTTTTTTAAGCACATCACAGATTGAGAGTTTCTTCGCTATTGCCGTCTGCGATCTTCTGCTCCCTCTCTTCAAAATTACTCTAGAATTTAAACCCATTTGAAATAAAGGAATGAAAAATACAGAAATAAAAAAATATAAAAATAAAAAAAACTAATAAATGAAAAAGATGAAAAAACTTTAGTAATACAAAATAAAGAAATAGAAAAAGTAAGATGTTTGGAATGCAGAAAAAGAAACACAGCAATAAAAATATTAATAGAACTTAAATAAATTTTTAAAAACTATATTATCATTATTTGTAGCATATAAATTAAATTAGTTGCTCAACCCCTCTCTAGTTCTGAGCTGGTTCAGGTGTAAGAAAAGAATATTTGTTTTTGGAATTCTTTTTAACTATCAATCTTCAAAAATTCAAGAAAGTTTCTCATGTTCTTAAAGTTTTAAAAATTTATTTCATTATGTTCGTCTCATTGAGCTCTTCATAAGTGCCCTCTAAGTTATTCTTAAAGTTTTTTAAAGTTATTTCGTTAGTTATCAATTTTTTCTAAACTTGTGTTATTAATTAAAGTTTTCTAAAGGTGCTCTGTTCTTAAAATTTTCTAAAGTTATTCCGTTAGATTCGTGTCGTCGGTCTTTTTTATAGTTATCCTCAAAATTATTCCTAAAAATTTCTAAAATTATTTTGTTACTTCCTAAATTTACAGAAGAGAACAGTGAGTGAGCTACCAGAAAGAGCAGTCAGTGAGCGAGATTTCCTTGGATCGGACTGGATGTTTTATTTCCCGTGAAATGCTATCACTACATTTCCTTTCTGGAGGAAAGGATTAGCGTTTTTTTCTTCGTTCCAAACGCGTTGGCGACTTCTGTTCCAGAGGAACTTGTTCCTCCACAATTTCCTACGCGATTCCTTAGTCCCAAATGAGCCTTAAATTTGTCCAAAATATGTAAATATATCTCCATCTCTTCTTTTTATGTATGCTGTATAATTTTTTTAATCTCTTCTTAATCTATGTATCTACCTTCCAAAAGGATTTTCTTTTCAGACAAGGGGAGTATTAAGATCTTACTTGGTTCGCACTCAAACCTTATCACGCACATATGCTAACAAATTGTAACGCGCAATTTGCTCACCATATTTTTTTTTGTGAGGTTTGGCAAAGTTTCTAACTCTATATCATAAAAGGTATCAATAGAACATGATAATTATGAAAGGTAACCAAACACTGATAAAAAATTATGATATATTAAATGTTTGGCGTGATAAAGTCTAGTTACCAAACACTGCCTTAGGCACTTTTCCTTTAAGTTGGAGTTTTTAAGTTTTTAGAAAAGCTAACTGGTAGTTAATTGAAAAGTTGGCTAATAAAATTTAGATGTTAAATTTTGCAATATACATTTAACTTTTTTGCACAATAAAAGCTGAAAATCAAACCTCTGTGAGTTTTTTAGCTTTTAATTAATTTCTACAAAAGCTAATTTTTTAGCATTCCAAAACAAGCTTTTCAAAAATTTATTTATTTTAACTTCTCAATTTTTAGCTTTTCAGCTAGAAAATCAACCGAAAAGTTGAAACAAACAGACTACTCCTTTTTTTTAAGTTTGGTCAAAACTCTATCAACTTTAATTAATAATATCTATAAATTTAAATAATTTTTAATATAAAAAATTACATATTATAAAAGTATGTTTCATGAAAAATCTAGCAATATAATCTATATATGATAAAATATTATTAATAGTCTAAAGACGGAGCTAGTATTAATTAGACCGAAAAGCGTTATGTGTATCCGCATCGTACCGTCTGCGGTGCGGCGCATGTGTCTCTTTCTCAGTTCCATTTTTGCTTGGTGTGCAGCTGTTGGTGGAAAAAGAAAAAGGAGGATTCCAACCACTCCACCAGGCGGGCGCCGCAGTTCAGGTGGCGCGTTCGCCCCCCGCATTTCACCCACCACCGCGAGAGTTTTTTGCTTCGCTGGGCCGCAAAAGCCGGCAGAAGATTCTATGGGCCAGGCGTCGTGGCCTGCCTTAGCCCTGCCTGGACAGTGGACACGGGAGATCTGGAAGATAAAGCTCAGCAAAAGGCAACGGCCTTTAGTTGGGTGATTTTTAGCTTTTGATTTTTGTAAAAATCAAAAGTCTAATTAAAAAGTTAGCTGTGACAAAAGTTTTTTTTAAAAGCAGTTTTTTTCTAGTTCAAAAGTAAAAACAGGTCTGGACTTGCTTTTACCGGCTGTGAGTGCTGATTTATATATATTGTAATTATAATTATAATTATACATAATTATATATTACTATAGTTACAATTATGTAATATAATTATAACTATATCATATTTATATAATTATAATATAATTACAATTATGTAATATACTTATAATTATATATCCTACATAATTATAATTATATATTATTATAGTTATGTAATATAACTATAATTAATAATTATATAACTATAATATTATTATATATTATATTAATAATATATATAATATTATACTTATATATATTTGTCTTGCAGTTTCACAACCTCATAGCTGTTTTAAGCGACTTTTTCACAACTCACAGCTGCTTTTACACAGCTCAGCTTAACCAAACACATCCCGAGCCCAATTGAATTTCTAATTCTTAATGGTCATCTGTTTTGTGACCGTTGCAGAATAATATTCAAATAGAATTTCAACTTGCCTCCAAAGTAAATGTTCACATCAGAGCTCAGGAGATATTTCTTTAAGACTCCAAAAGTTGGTTAACTGTTATGCTTTCAGTAAATTTTTCAAGTACCCTTATTAGTTAACCGGTTTCGAAATTCAATATCTTTCATCCTCCTTGGCAAGAACCTTTGCTTGTTACTTATTTTTAGATCACATGTTGAAGAAATGTTCTACCGAATTTTAACCTCTTTCGAGGCCATTTGCTCATTCCATTTCTATTATCAAAATGCCTAAGCATTAAGCTTTACATATGCTTGCAGCAGATTTTCCCTCAGCCTCCTTATCAATTAACAATTTTTGAAATTTCATATCTTCCGCGTTCCTTTGAAAAACCTTCGTTTCTGTTCCAAAAATGCTTAAGTATTAAGCTTGACGGAATTCCTATTGACATGTGGGGCCGGTCTGTCATCCTCTCTTCCCTACCCCTTCCTTTCACCAAAAGCTGCGTCTATTTCTTCTCCCAGGCAGCTCCGACCACCACCTCCACCATGGAGCGCCCCCAACCGAGGACACCTCCGGCTCCAACCTGGACGAGGAGCTGCGCCACTCCTCCCTCTGCGCCCCGGCACCCCAGCTCGCCTCCTCTCCGACTGATTTCGCCGAAATCGAAGTTTTCCCCATTTTCGAAGTTTCGGACCCGTCGACCCGTTCTTCCCCAAATCCAGCAGCTCCGGTGAGTTTTTCTCCAATCTGACGCTGCCCCTTGCTCCTCCATCACATGGCGCGCCACCTAAGTTTTTGGGTTGAAATCGAGCTCGATTTGTAGAGCCTGGGCACCGCCGCTGGGCCGCCATTGGAGCCGTGCCCACCTCGCCGGTGCCGCCCCCGCTGCGGTGCCTCTCAACGACAACCGGCAGCACGCCGGCCATCTCTCCATGGCCTTGAATCTCTAGAGGCCAGCGTCAGTGCTCCTCGTCGAGCCCTCACTCCACAGACCGTCGCCAAACGTCGATCCGCGCAGCTCGCCGCCGGCAGCCGTCTTCCAGTGGGTTTCTCACGCCGGCGACCTCTCCTCCGATCTCCCCTCGCCGCGGCGCCCATGTTGGTGCCCAGCACCCCGCGCTGGGCCGGCTGGAAAGCCGCGCCGGCGAGCGTGCCGCCGCTCCGACGAGCAGGCCTCCATGGCCGGCGCGTGCCTGGGGCAGGATCTCGTGCGGGTGCACTGGGATCCCGTGCGGCCGGGCCCTGTGAGCCTCTGTGTGGCGTGGCCCAGGGGCTGCTGCTTGGCCCTTGAAGGGCCGGGATTTCTTTAATTCCGAAATCCTTTTTGTTTAATGCCTAAAAATCCGAGGAAGGTAATAAAAATAACAGAAAATGCATACCAAATCAGAAAAATACAAATAATATACCATTGGAATCCTCTCATCTTGTAGAATATTTTAGAACTATAAAAGTTGTATTTCTGCATTTGCATTATTTATATTAAATAAACAATGTGCAATATGCATTAGTACATATCTCCATTTTCATGCATTCATAAAATATAAAAAGTATATATTCACATCCCGCTGATTAATTAGTGTTATCCTGGAATTATTTATAATTTATAGGCTTATAGATTAATTTTAAATAATTTATTATTCATATACGCTATTTAATTCACTATAAATCAATTGGTTGTCAATAAATTCTAAAATTTGGTCAGAAATTTACTTGTAGCCTGCTTGATTTTATGATCCACCAAAATTTGATTTAAGTCTTCAAGAACCATATTAAAGGAAGGTAAAAATAATTTTCTCATTTTGAACAATAAAGGTATTATAAGGAATCATCTCATAACTCTTTTTCATATAAATATCACTAGCACCTTAACCTAATAAAATCTTTTATCATGCATGGTCATGCACACATCTTTACCATCTCATGACCTGAGCATGTCATCGCATATTGTAAAATACAAGTCCTTTGTTTAAATTTTGTGCATCATTTCATGCATATAGGAAACAACGCTGAAGGTGAGCCTGTGGAAGCTGTTGCCAAGGACCCCGCTGCTGTTGGTCGCGCTCTTGCTTGTGCTAACTTTCAGCAAACCTAAGGTAAGTTCCGGTGCATTAACCCTATTTTAATTGTTTTACATTTTATCACTATGTATGGTTAATTGTACTGTGCATTAGGTTTTTAGGAGTTGTCTAGAAACTTAGATTGCATATTAGGAATCATTTTCTTGGGTTAAGTATCTCGATGTAGAGCTAGGTTATGAGTCTTATTTAACGGTAGAAATCGAGTGAATGAGAAACTTCACTCGCGAGATTTAGGTGGTTACTATGAACATTAGAAGGTGGCATGAAAGGATAAGGCTAGTTTAGCTTATCACCTAAATGATGAATGTGAGACCAGACATAGTGTAGGTTGGCAATAGGAGAGGAGTCCTGTGTGCGATAGCCTTGTCTGTGTCGGTTAAGGACCGATCGAGTGTGGCCCCGCTGAGTAAGTTTGAACATTACCGATTACATACTTAGATATATGAAACCCAGAAAACCAATGTAGCTCAATACCGTAGTGGTTGGACGTAACCCTACCTCTCTTTTGGCGAGGAGTTGATAAAGACTTGTGTCTAACTATGGATGCACCCAGAGTGGTGATCGCATGGAAGACTCTGTTCTTGGGAGAGGTGCGCGTCGGACCGGCCCTATGGCATTGTTGTGGAAGGTTGCCACGTGTGGCTTTCGAAAAGCACGTACGTGTCGTGTAATTCGAGTTTTCTCAACTGGATGTAAATCGGTTATAATCGTTGCTCCTCACAGAAATGAATACCACTTGTTCATTGCATCACATCGTAGTAAGAATTTGAATGATGAAGTGAATATGGTTTGTTGAGATATTTATTATACTTTGCTTGGCAACTATGTTTGATATAGTTTATAGTGTAAACTAAATTTACATTCTTTGAACTTAATTTACTGTTAAAATATGAAAGTAAGGATCCACTACTGGCGCTATGTTTTTGCCAAAGAACCCACCAATAAGTTAGCCTCCTCATATTTAGGAGTCGGCTGTAGTTAGTTATTTTGGCGGGTAAGTCTTGCTGATTAATTAGTAGTCACGGTTTGTTGTTTTTCTCTTTTTGTGTGTAGACTTTTCTGCAGGTTGGTGTGACTGCTGCGGCTAGGTGGTATGGGAAGGTGAACCCTCTACTTACCCTGTATTGCCTGGGTTCCCTCTTCACCTACCTCTGGCCGTGAGGACTGAAGCATGTATTAGGGCAAGGCATGTCTCAATTTTAAGAAACCATAGAGTGTTTCGCCGTTGTGTATCGCTTTCGCTCTGTTTGAACTCTTTTTAAATATTTATCCTAAAACAACTTGAACTTTATTGTAAAACTTTAAATAGCTATGAGATATATTCATATAGCTAAGAACATGATAGATTTCTTTACTAAGAGATTATCGCGCACTGTGATTGATAATGCATCGAAGGAGATGGGATTGAGACTCATACGAGTTAACCACAGTGGTAACTCAACCTATGTGATCGGAGATCTCGTGAATTAGAAAATGGAAAGAACAAACTGTTGGTTGACAGGAGAGTACAACTTATTACTAACCCACTCCGTTGGAGATGCAGTACTCTTATTTCTGTAAGGCAAGCGGACTATTGTTCTAATGTGTTCTGAGGCTTTTATAGCAAGATACTGTCCTACAGGGTATTCTTGTAAAAACACACCTATGTGAGTCTAACTGCTAGTCATAGTTTATAAGAATTGGGTATTCTTTAAGAGACTCATGAAGTGAGACAGGAGAATGACTTATAAGCTCCACCCGTGGGGTTGGCATTTGGTAGCCAAGCACTAGTAAGGCCTCAGGTGAAACTTGTTCACACCAAACTGTCAATTCAATTCAAGGCCTAGTCCATTGTGCAGATGTGGATGAGTGTAGCTTGGGGTTCCAAGTGGATGTTCAACTTTAATCGGTCTCCACTGAAAAACTGGTATATTAACAGTACTTTAGTACAAGGAGAATTTGAAGCGTCTCTGGGATTTGTTAGAATATTTAGAAGTTTTCCAAATAAACATTCCATAAATCCAAAAGGCTCATCCGCACGTATGAAAAGAGAATATTGCGTTTATCATTTTTTGGTAAGCAAATATTCTTGTAATGACAAGTTGGTTACCATATTCGTATAAATGGTAGGCTAGTTACCATATTCATATAAATGGTAGCCAGTTACCATATACGTGGAAGCTATTGTATATAAATAGAGAGGTGAGACGTCATCCAAAAGAGACACAACCATTTTCTCATTCTCCTCTCTCTTGAGTGTTGTACTGCTCTATCTTCCCACCCGTCGCCGACGTGCCATCGACATCGGAGAGCAGGTCTCCGAAACCTACGTCCCCTTGTGTCCCTGCACGGGGTAGGGGCCGTATAAGGTTTTTGGAAGCGCCTTCGTGACTGCTCGCTGTTCATCTGCTTTCTCTCAACGCCGTACGACTGCTTCCTCTTCGCTCCGGTCACCTGCTGTATCTACATCGACGGTCTGCTTCGTCTACTATTTGTGTCTCTCTCTTTTTTCACTATTTATGTGCATTCTGTTACTAGTCCTGGAGTGATCACGATTGCTTCGGCAAATTTGAATCGTAGTGGTAGTATGTATCATTCGTAGTATTTCAAATCTCACTACATTTATTTTTTTCTTAATTACTGGAATTAATTTAATCATCACTAAAATGTGATTATTTCCAACACTACGTCAGTGGCGGACCCAAAAATTGAAAATTGGGTATTCTTGATTCGCCAAGGAAAAATTATAAAAAATAGAGAAATTTCTTAAGAATTTTGTTCCGCTGTAGAATAATTTGAAGTATAAATTGTTCACATATCCTCAAACTATTAAAGAAAAATTACAATTTCTATGCTTCCTCATGGCATAGAATCGGTTGATAATATCATTATCTTTTAACTTTCAGAAAAAAAAATCATGCTTGATTTGATCTCTCATCTTTTTTGTCAATTTTTTTTCTTCACATAATTCATTGAGGAGAATACCCTCTCAACAAAAGCAACTTGAAGAATTAGCACCAATTTTAGATGCTTGTACACAACATCATGCCTTATATGTTCCTTTGTTTTGGCTAGCATAACAGAAAGCTCAGCTAGATTGTACATTTTTATAAATCTTTTATCTGTGAAGTTATGAAGTGGTCAAGTTGAAAAGAAAGATGGGGCATTCCTATGCTTGAGAAATCCTTAGACCTCGTTTGAAATGCAGGATTTTTCTACATTTGTTTGTTTTTTCTTATAAAATTGACTTGATCCTATGACCCTATGAAATTTCTGCATTGGGATTCATTGATTTGGCCCAAATGGAAGCAAATTTGACCCTACTTGAATTATTAATATACAAGTATATGATATACACTAATTTCTACCAAAAATGTTGGGTATTCCTGGGAATACCCAGCCATTATGGGAGGTCCGCCACTGGGCTGCGTAAGCCGGCGGCGCTTCGTGGCACCGGTGGGAGGATCACCACCACCGCCACCTTGTGGGTCTGGAGACAACACCGGCTATGTTCGCGCATCACGGGCTCCATTATTTCTTTGCCGCCACGGCCAGTTATAACCGGCTGAAGCTTTTAAGCTTTTAAAAAAAATTAGTTGATGGTTAGTTGAAAAGTTAGTGGATAAAATTTGAATATTTGCTTTTGTAATATACTTTTAGTTTTTTTTTTCACACTATAAGATAGAAAAGTATCTTTTAGTGAGCTTTTTATTTATTTTTTTGTTTATTTTTGCAAAAACTAACGTTTCAATATTTTAAAAATAGTTTTTCAAAACTTGTTTGTTTCAGTTTTTCAGTTTTCAGCTGAAAAAAAAAGCTGCAACAAAAAAGGCCTAACTCAACTGGTGCCCACTTCTCCAGCTTCGCGTTCAACGCGCACTACCGGAACCGACACAGGTATCAGCATGTGCAGATCCATAGACAACTACAAGATGGAACAAGTTTTTTCTGACGACAGTCAATGTATGTATCTCACCGACGTGTGGGTCCATAGAAGGGCACACCCTTCTTACCTAAATATCACGGCGTGTCTTTCCTATATGGTCCTTTTCGTCTTAAACTGAGCATTAATCTTGCAGGTATTTGCAGCTCGGCTGTAAAATGTAAAGGTAGAATAGACATTTTGCCACATAATGCTGTTTATTTCATCACTGACTGACTGCATATCCACAAATATCTTAATTGTTCCAAATTGCTGTTATGATCGTCCAGGAAGACACACACACATAGACGCGCACACACACACGCACATCTGCTAACCACGGATCAGCCTTTCATCTCCACGATGATCTTGCCGGTGGCATGACCCTCGATGCTCCTCTCCCACGCTTTGGTCACATCGCTCAGCGCAAACCTGGAATCGATCAGCGCCTTCATCTTGCCGTCCTTCACGAGCCCGACCAAGAACTCGAAGTCCGCCTTGACGGGCGACAAGAGCATAGGCACGAGCCTCTTCCTGGCGAAGGTCACCCTGTGCAGCACCGACGTGAGCACAGCCAAGACGGTCGGGGTGAGATCAATCACCTTCCCAGCGTCGCCCAGCCCGGGCTCGAACGTCGCCCAGTCGATCCCGACCGCGCAGTGGACGACGCCGTCGTACTTCCTCCCCGACGGGCTCCTCAACGCGGCGCCCTCGGGGGTCCTGTAGTCGATCACCTCGTCCGCCCCCAGGCTCCGCACCAGCTCGACGTTGCGCGCGCCGCAGGTGGCCGTGACGTGGAGCCCGGCGAGCCGCGCGAGCTGCACGGCGTAGAGGCCGACGCCGCCGGACGCGGCAGTGACGAGAACGTTCAGGGGCTTGCCCGTGCCGTCGAACTTGGCGCCGATGGCACGAAGCGCTTGGAGAGCGGTTCCGGCCGCGATAGGCAGTCCGGCAGCTTCAGCGGCGGAGACCTCGGCTGGCCTTTCGACGGCCATGCTTGCAGAGGCCACAGCGTATTCGGCGAGTCCACCTCCAGACTGTTACGTTGGGAAATATCGTTATATATTTATTGCCAATTAGTAAACACATTAGAACAGAAGATGAGACATGGAACATAAGCACATGAAGCTTACACGTAAGTTCAACATGGTAAAAACTTGATCGCCGACCTCGAACCCATTCACTCCAGGACCAACAGCCACCAC
>BCLF01000090.1:959469-983325 GCA_001602275.1 Zoysia japonica
TGAAAGTTCTTGCAGCCATTTGAATTTTAAAAGTTTTTAGAAATTTTTTTTGGAGGTTTAAAAGTCTTAAATAATTTATTTTCCTTTAAAATCTAGCTTGTCTTCAAAATTAAATATTATTTTATTTATTTCAATTTTGAACTTATGCCCAAAATAAAAGTTGTTTTTTTTTCAAAAGATCTACCAGCCTACCAAATTTTAGAATTTTTGAAGCTCGAAAAAGGTGCATTTCAGGTAAAAAACAGAGAACAGTTTTAGAAATAGGAGAAATTCGGAAAAATAAAAAGGAGAATGAGCCCTGCCTGCCAGCCGCACTGTTTGCTCTCCACCAACCTCCAGCGGCCGGCGAGCCCACCCAGGTGCCGCACAACCCCCCCCCCCCCAGGTTTCCTCCTCTCTCTCACTTTTTCGCCTCTCTCGTGGCCGAGCACCCTCACCACTGCGGAGCAGCTTCTCCGGCCACCTCGAGAGCCCGAGTCCGCGACCAAGAGCTGCGCCTCGACGCCCTCTAGCTTCCCCGCCATCCTTCCTCCTCCTTCCCCGAGAGCGCGACTGGATTTAGAGCTTTTCCCGAAAATCTCGTCCCCGGCGCCGTCGGCCGCGCCTCTTCCAAATATGGCAACCCCGGTGAGCCTCGCCGTGTCTCCTTCGCGCTCTGACCTTCTCCATCACCTACAAGTCCTCGTAAGTCTTCAATCTAATTTTCGTGGCCAGATTAGCAGGGATTTCAAGCTTCAACGACCGCCGGTCGCCTGAGCCACGACCTCGCTGTGGACGCCCCCTCTCTGCTCCTCCTCCACGACAGCAACCTCCGTGCCGGTCTTCTTCTCTCTGCGATGAAGCTCTAGGAGCAAGTCCCTTGGGATTTCCTCCACCGCATCGCCTCCTACGAGTCGTCGATGTTCCGTCCGAGCCGCTCGTCGCTGTCAGACTTCTCCGCTGAGTTCCCCACGCCGGTGACCACCCCACTGGACTCCCCTGTTGACGGCGACCACTGTGGTGGAAGACAGGCCGTGGCCGCTGCCGACCAGCATCCTCTGGCGCGGCGCCACCGTGCCCCGGCCACCGGCCGCCATGGCCGACTGGCCATTCGGCCAACTCGAACCTTGGCGCCGAGATCCCGTGTGACAACGCGGCCTGATCTCGTTCGGCAGTTGTTCTAGTGAGCCCCCGTGCGGCCGCGCTTGCATATCGCCATGTGGCGCACAATTTCAATCAATTCGGAAGTTCTTTGCTAATTACGCAAAAATCCGTAAAAACTTGCAAGAATCGCAGAAAATTCATCCTAGATCTAAAAATTTTAAATAAAACATCGTTGGAATCTTCTTTTCATGTAGAATATTTTAAAACTTTCAAAGTTGAATTTAATGCATTCTAATTAATTTTATTAATTAATTAATGTGCATACATGCATACCATTATTTTCATGCATAATTAAAATATAAAAATTTTATATTTAGTTTCTACTAATTACCTTCTGTCATCCTAGGATTAATTAGAATTTATGTGACTGTGGATTGTTTATAAATAATTATTTACTATTAGTTAGAGATTAATTTATTATAAATTCATAATTTAATAATAAATTGTATAACTTGTTTAGAAATTAGTTTATAGTATAATTAACTTTATGAGCAATTAAAAATTGTAATTTATGCCTTCAAAAACCATATCAAGGAAATTTAGAATAGTTTTCCTATTATGACCGATTAGAGTATTATAGAATTGCATTGGTTAGGTAAAAATCAAAACTTCATCATATGACTACCGCGTACATTAATTTCAATGAGCCCACATTTTCGCATGGCATCATCGCATATTCATCTTTGACATATGCATTTATAAGCATATCATCGCATGTAAGCATCTTTGTCACATGCGATGACGAGTAAAATATTAGGATATCATTAGGTGCATAACTAATTACATCGGCATATCATTTCACACATTTCGCAAACGACATAGAAGACCAGCAACTTGGTCTAATTGCTTCGGAGTCGTCCGTCGTTGAAGATCTTCCTCTTATGTATGCTAACTCTCAGCAAACCAAAGATAAGCCCCGATGCGTTAACCCTGTTTTAAAATTTTATTTTATCATAATATATTGTATGATTAATGTATTATGCATTAAGTTGTAGGAGTTGTTTAAAACTTTAAGATGCATGATAGTGCTACTTACCTCATTATAAACAGTAGAAGTCGAGTAAATAAAAAACCTTACTCGCGAGCTATAGGTTTTATTTTATTTCATACTTGAATAAACTTGAGACCGAGCGAGGATAAAGTATAGGAGAGTTGAGAAGGCAAGGCCTTTACGGTGTAGCCCCATCTGTGTTGGTTAAGGACCGATTCGAGTGTACCTCTGTTGAACAAGCTTGAATAGTACCAAAAGCATACTGGAGACATGAGACCGAGGAAACTAACGTAGCAAAACACTGTAGTGGTTGGACGATCCCCACCTCTCTTTTGGTGGCAGCGAAGAAGAGTTTTGTGTCTAACCATAGATATGTCCTACGTGGTGATCGCATGGGAGACCCTGTGCTCGAGAGAGCTGCGCCTGTTCAGACCAGCCTTATGGGTTGAGCGAAAGGTGACCACGTGCGGCTTCTGAGAAGCGCGTACGTGTTGTGTACTTCGAGTTTTTTCCTAGCTGGTGTAAATCGATTATAATCATTGCTTCTCACAATAACGAGCACCACTTGTTTGCTGTGTCATGTCGTAGTAATAACTCAACTAATATTTAATAATATAATTTGTTGCTTAGTTTATAGGCAATTGTTTGACAACTATGTCTGCTTATAGATTATAGTGCACATTAAATTTATATTCTGTGAACTTAACTCACCGCTAAAAATTAAAAGTAAAGATTCATTAATAATGCTATGCTTTATGCAAATGACTATCCCTGGTAGTCAGTCTCTTATGCCTAGGAGTCGACTATAGTTGGCTATTTTTTACGGGTAAATTTTGCTGAGTAATTAATACTTACGGTTTGTTGTTTATCTTTTTGTTGTGTTATAGTTCTTTCTACAGGTAGCTGGTATAGATGTTGTGACATGAGAGTGTGAGAAAGTCTGGTCCTGTGAGCCCGTTCTCTCCTCATCAAACTCCGGTCGCGAAGAATGAAGCATGTCTTAAGATAAAATATGTTTCATATTAAGAAATCATTGTATCTCTTCCGTGTCGTTTTCGCTATGTTTTAAACTTATCTCTTTTAAGACTACTTGAACTCTATAGTAAAATTTTAATCGGTTTTTTTTATTTTATATTATCACTCGTGTTGTATTATTTATATATTGTTGCTCAATATTACTCGGTTCTGCAGCAGCCCGACCTGGCAGGAACCAGCGTCAGCAGCCGCTTTCTCGCGAACGTTACTCTGTGAACGACGCTCGTGAGCACGGCCGAAGCGTTGGCCGTGATGTCCACCACCTTCCCGACGGCGCCGGCTGTGGAGCGCGGACTCTAGCCGGTCCTGGCCGGCGTACTCCCGCTCCCGCCCCGATGGGCTCCGCAGGTAAAACCCTTCGGGCGTCTTGTAGTTGTCGAGCGCGTACAAGAAGAATGCATGCCGGAAGAAAGCATTCTCATTGACACCGAAAGGCGAAATTCTAATTGGTTGACTAGTTTGTTTTCAGACTTTCAGTTCCCATGGTCGAGTTTTCTTGACTCTGCTGCGCGACCACTCGGAAGGGGAAATACTCGCCCATTATGTTTTTTCATTGTCACTGGTTACTTCAAAGCAATAGATGGATCGGGTCCTTTTAAAGCATTACAGCATCTACAGTCAAATCTCAAATAAGAGAGATGTTACGGTACATTGAATTAACACTGTATCAAAAATTATTTTAAATAACACCTGTAGCAAAATGCATTGTTCTTAGCAATAAATTCAAGTCGTTGATTTAGGATCAAACGGTTAAAATTTTACCCTAATTCACCAAACTGTAGCACCCTTGAATCAGTCCAGGGACCCGATCGGTAACAGAGTATGCGAAGAAAGGCCAGTTGACTCCTGAACCACGTCACGAGGCAGTCCAATAAAATTCTTCGCAGCTGGTCTCATGGCTGGCTGTGTAATACTTTCTCTGATTTAAAAACATTGACACTATTTATTTTTAATATCATATTTAAATATTTATTTAATCAAAAATTTATTTAAATATATAAAATTATTAACAATGTATTATAAAATTATTAACTATGCATTCAATATTTTTAATTATAAATCAAATTATAATAAAATACTCTCTCCGGTTTTAAAATATTTGAACATCTGTTTTATTCAAAAATTTTATTCAAATATAAAATTTTTTGCTATTATTTACTTTATCATTATGACTAATAATTTTACATATTTGACAAAAAAAATTGAATAAAACGAATGGTTAAATTGATTTAAAACCGCAGACAATATATAATAGTTATCATATTATTTTAAATACCACGAATACAGACAATGTGCGGAAGAAGGATGACCGAGTTCAGCGGTGTGAAATCGATGCGCTGAGCTCTTCTCCCGCGATAACCACGTATCAGCCTTCCATCTCAACGATAACTTTAATTTGCCGGTGACATGTCCCTCCATGCTCTTCTCCCACGCCGAGGCCACGTCGCTCAGCCTGAACCTCGAGTCAACCACGGTCGTCACCTTGCCATCCTTCACCTGCCCGACCAAGAACTCAAGGTCGGTCTTGTTGGGCTGCATGACCATCGGCTGATCGGCACCAGCCTCTTCCTGGCGAACGTCACACTGTGCAGCGCGAAACTGAGAACGCTGGAGAGGTTGTTCGGGGTGAGGTCGACCACCCTCGCGGCGTCGCCCAGCACGGGCGCGAACGTCGACCAGCCGATCCCGACGGCGCAGTGCACGACGCCGTCGTACTTCTTCCCCGACGGGCTCCTCAGGGCGGCGCCCTCGGAGGTCTTGTAGTCGAGCGCCTCGGCCGCGCCCAGGCTCCGCACCAGCACCACGTTGCGAGCGCCGCAGGTGGCTGTGACGTGGAGGCCCGCCAGCCTCGCGAGCTGCACCGCGAAGAGGCCGACGCCGCCGGACGCGGCGGTGACGAGCACGTTCATGGGCTTGCCCGTGCCGTCGAACTTGGCGCCGATGGCTCGAAGCGCCTGCAGAGCGGTAACGGCTGCGACCAGCAGAGCAGAACCTTCGGCAGCGGAGATCCCGCGTGGTCTCTTGACCGTCGGGCTCTCAGATGCTACAGCGTACTCCGCGAGTCCACCTCCTGGCTGTGATGTCACACGTACAGACAAAAAATTTGTTAATACTAATGTCGTTCAAGACATAAGAGCACAAGATGAAGGCATCTGGATGCAACAAAAATATGAACAGTGCAGTATGCAATGGCGAGGGGTGAGATTGACTTTGGTTACATAGAATTTTATTATAAAAGTGCAAATATGGTGAAATTTTGACGAAAATCATTGATTTTTCACTTTCTCGTGAGTGTGCATGCACCCTCTACCATGTAACTGGCTTTGCCCCTAGCAGTAGGAAGAACTAATTCCAGCAATTGATATATCATCAGCGTTTCATACTACATGATAACGCTTTTTTCATGAACTGATTCCTTCCAAAACTAAACAAAATGACTTTTTTTTTTGTCTACAGATGGCTTACACGTGAGTTCAACATGGCGACGACTCTATCTCCAACCTGGAACCCCTCAACTCCCGGCCCAACCTCAACGACGACTCCTGCCACATCGGTCACTGCAAAGGATGGGAGGCGAATCATTAATCGATCTAATCGCTAAAAATAACATTATTATATATCTACAGATCAAAAATCGATCATCAACGAGATGTATTCACAGGAAGTACCTCCGAAACCTTGCTTGAGAAAGAGAAGGATGATCACCTGGTATATAAAAGGGAACTGACGAGGCGAAAAGGGCCGCAGCTCTCCTTGCTGTATCTTCCAGTCAGCCGGATTGATCGCCGCCGCTTCCAGCTTCAACAGGAGCTCGTTCTTCTTCGGCGAAGGGACGGGGATCTCCACATGCTGCATCAGATACGTAATTCAAAACTACTCTCTGCGTTCTTTAATTGATATCGTCGTTGGTTTTTAAATTTTACTTTAACTATTTGTTTTATTCAAAAATTTATCTGAATGTGTAAAATTTTAAAGTTGTGATTCAAATAAATCTAATGATAAATCAAATTATATCAAATGAAATTTATCAAGTTCAGTTGAATTTAAAAGTTAACGACGACATCAATTCAGCTAAAGAACCGAAAGAGTACTTCATAACTATTTGTTTACGAAGATGGTGACAGCAATTGTGCATTCAGGTTCAAAGCATCTTGGCAACTTCACCTTGAGCCCCCGCCGCGCCTCCACCATAGGCGTCGTACTGCAAGGCACGCATCGTCGCCGGCGTGGACACGCCGGCCATGGTGGAAGGAGACCGGGGGAGGGGCCGCCTCGCGACGGGCTTGATTTGCACGTCCGTTTGCTTGGTGTTTCCTGTGACCTGGCTCCTGTTTCGTCGTGTTTCGGGCACAGGCGGCGTGTGGCGAAGGATAGATATTAACCCATCCGCGAGAACTATGCGAGGTTCCTGTTGTTGTCGGGTGCTTCATTCGACGTTCGGGGCCGTGCTGCCAGCGAGGGAGAAGAGAAGGCTGCGTCTAGAACGGAGGGCCGGGTGGAAGCGGAAGACGCAAACGATGCAAACAAATATTCGGCCCCGGCGGCGCGGAGTCTCCAGTTGGACGCGCGGCGGTGGGTGCGTAAGCCGGCGGCGCTCCGTGGCAGCGGTGGTAGGATCACCACCTGTCGCGCACCTCGTTTCTGAGATGCACTGTGATACATGTATCAGTCCCTGGATCAGTAGCTGATACGCACAACACAATAGAATATATATCGAAAGCATACTTCGAAAGGAAAAACTAATCTGAGACAGGACTTTTAGTGGCCACACCATGAGGATCTCTATGATCCTACACTGGTTGACCAACTAAAAGCAGAGCAAGCAGCGAAACACTAGGGCCCGAATCCACAAGCAGACTTGGGAAGCAGAACGAAATCAGCACATCACTTACGCGATCCTCACTGTCTAAAACTACAAATGCAAGCGAGTGAGTACATAGAGTACTCAGCAAGCTCAAACACTAAGCAAATGTATAAATATGGATGCACATTAGTTGTAGCAAGGATGAGGCAGCAAGGTCCATATTGCCAAAAAGTCAGTTTTATGCAAGGTTCACTGCAGAAGATTTTAAAAGGGAAGTGAAAGCATTTATTATCCATATTTTAATAAGTTGGACCTGAGAGAGTATAAACCGTTCCCGTCAGTTCCCTAATTTTTAACTGGAAGAGCCTCCATTATCCCCTCCAGATACTTTCCAAAACACGGGTAGCTACACCCACTCATGGTAGTATAGAAAATCTAATTGTAGGGCGCCCGAACAGCAGCATGTCAATACCGTCACAATAGCCTATCCGGAAGGATTTTTAACTCTGCAGATATTGTACACTGTACCCACAGGTTATGCTACTCCTAATCATTAGAGTTGCATAACGCCTATCCCACATCTACACAGTTTTCCACAGATTCCACCCAAGGTGCAAACAGGGGCCATCCCTCGGGGTTTTCCAAGCCATCGATGACGCGTCGCTACATTCTCAGAGCCGGGTCGTGAATATCCACCGCATTGACGCCTTTTTCTGGTCTCCTCCAATCCTCAGGTATTACCAAACCAGGGGCTATATCCGCGGCTTACGCTCCCGTGACGCGGGCAATTACCGTCGAAGGCCAGGCAGCGAGTCATCTCACGCCCTTCTCCTGTTCCTTTGTGTCTTCACTGCCGACCCCCCAGTGGTTCGAGGTGGAAAGAATACGTAGAGAGCATAAGTCCTGCCCAAAATGTACAGGTTCTATGGTTGCACGGGAATTACCAAGTCGAAGGCTAACGAATCGGTCCTTATATGGCAGGGGTGATGGTCTCATCCACGGCAGGTGGACCACAGCGAAGCCTACACACCTATCACCATCACCTCAAGTGAGCCCCACCCCACGGCCAGAAACATCCCTTCTTCACCTAGCACCAGTTGTTCTAGTCCCGCCCCCTTTTATTTGTACTCATACCACCAAACTCTTTCAGCTCCTTTTGCAAATTAATGGTATATGGTGCGGCGGTGCGGAGCACTGTAAATGAGGTCCTAAGCAGATCTAGTACAAGGTAATATCCGTTCTGTAAAACTATCTAGGAACGGAATCCCTATGGCTATCAAAGACACTTCGTCAATGGTTTTCAAGGAAGGTATTCATATCTATACAGCAAGTTACTGACATAAATATAAATACCTAAGAACAAGTAGGATTATGACTAACACAATGTTTTAAACCAAAATATAATGCATAGCAGAATAAATAGGCACTATAGAAGCATTAGCAAATTATAGGTTCCAATATGAGGTTAGAGCTTGCCTGCAAACTCCTTCATCTTTAAGCTCGAGGTTGGAGGCTTCTTCTTCAAGATCTCAACCTTCAATTTTTGGCTTCGCGCCCAATCTACGAGCTTCTCTTCACATGTAAACCTTCTGGTTCCTCTTGAGGCTGGACTCTTCTTTACAATCAACGTTATCTACGCGAAGGAAAAGCCTAATAAAACTACTGCGAAAAAAACATAACTCAAGAAGGAGCGATAAAATCCAAAGAACTGCAACTAAGAACCAGATAACACCGCGAGGAAAATTTAAGCAAGTTATACATGTTGCGGTGCCTATTGACTTAAAGTGAGATTCTGTGAAGGGTTAACATGCATTCTCGCTAGTACGAGCGGGAACACGGTGTGTAGCTTATGTCATTTTGTGCATACCTTAATTTAGAGCTTTTAACTAAATAATCATATCGTTTGTGCTAATAGGTGGCACATGCACTAGTGCATGCCAATATAGTGCACGGGCTTTCTAGTGAATATTTCTTGATTCTACTATACAGTTGAACTCCTACACTAAATAAATGTCATTAACTGTGATGTGGTGATGGACATATTGCTACTGTTAGTTATTTAGTTTATACTTATATGTATGTACTACTTTAGGTGCTTAACAGTTAATTACCTAACTTATTTTATATAATTAAATTACCAAAACTAACAAGTGGCACAAGCGCTAAAAGGTGCCCTTACATGGGTGACTGCATGGCAGATTGCTTATGGGCTGCTAACTAAAGTGTTTACTTACTTTCTAGTATTTAGTTATTAGTGTTTAACTATTTATTCTATAATTTTAATTTTAAGTTAGGTTATTTAGTGCTAACATGGTGCGCGTACTAATTTGTGCTAAATAATGAGGTTATGCTATGCTGTGGCGTGCCCTAGCTAGTATAAATCTATGCTTAGAATGCATCATAGTTAAAGACTTGCACTAACAATGATAAAACCAAAAGAAGCAACAACGATTAAACTCAGCGAAGAACTTACTAATAAAGCAAACCAGCAAGAGCGGACGTTGGCTGAGGTTTGGATGATTCGATGTGGTGGAGCTCGAGACAATGGTTCCAATGGCACCAAGATCACTAAAAACTTAGTTAAGGTGTAGCGGTGGTGAGGCGAACAAGGTGTTCACGATGGAAAATAGGAAATTCCCCTCGTGAACACGCTACCCGGCATGTGTCCACAGCTGTCGGGTGTGTGTGTGCAGGCGTGAAACAGGGGACGAACCTCGTGGTGATGTTGCCAGCTGGTCTGTGACCGAAAACTGGCAAAGGCTGTGTGGACACTTGGCTCGGCCTGTGTTCTGGACACCTGCGTGTCCAGAATCGAGAAAAATCATGTGGACACGTGGTTCGGCCTGTGTCCACGGTCCCTGGACACATGGGTGTCCAGAATCGGAGATTTCTCCGTGGACACAGAGTTCTGTGACGTGTTCGTGGACACGTGAACATGTGAGCTGTGATCGTGTCCATGGACACGTGGACCGTGATCCGTGGACACGTGGACTGTGACGTGTCTGTGGACATGTGAAAGTGAAAGTTCAGGGTTTTGTGAGAGTTCGGGGATTCGTCGACACGTGAGAGTGAAAGTTCGGGGTTTTGTGAAAGTTCGGGGATTCGTGGACACGTGAGAGTGGAAGTTCGGGGTTTTGTGAAAGTTCGGGGATTCGTGGACATGTGAGAGTGAAAGTTCGGGGTTTTGTGAAAGTTCGGGGATTCGTGGACACGTGAGAGTTCGGGGTTTTCGTGGACACGGGAAAGTTCGGGGTTTTCATGGACACGGGAAAGTTCGGGGTTTTCGTGGACACGGGAAAGTTCGGGGTTTTCGTGGACACGAGAAAGTTCTGGGTTTCCGTGGACACGGGAAAGTTCAGGGTTTCTGTGGACACGGGAAAGTTCGGGGTTTCCGTTGACACGGGGAAAGTTCGGGGTTTCCGTTGACACGGGAAAGTTCGGGGTTTCCGTGGACATGTGAAAACTATGACATGTCCGTGGACACGGGAAAACTGTGACGTGTCCGTGGACACGTGGACACGGGAACTGTGATCATGTCTGTGGATACGTGAAAACTGTGACGTGTCTGTGGACACGGGAACTGTGATCGTGTCCGTGGACACGTGAAATCGTGATGTGTCCGTGGACACGGGAGAACTGTGATTGTGTCTGTGGACTGTGACGTGTCTGTGTTCGTGACCAGGTCTGTGGCCAGGTCCATGTTCGTGGACACATGAACCATGGCGTGCTCATGAGTGGGGACACTTGAAGTCACACAGCCCACTGGCCATAGGCTAGAGCCTGCGCTTCCTCTCTCTACGCGTGCGTATATGGCGCAGCGCTACGTAGTGCCTTGCTCGAGCTTTGCCGGTAATGGTCGAGAGTCGCAGCGTCGCAAGACTTAGCTCAGTGGTGAGGCCGATGTAGAGCTCGCCATTGCTGACGGCGAGTCAGTCGGCAGCAGTGTCTTTGGAGGGTGGCACACGCCATCCTAAATGCATGAGAGCAAGGATCTAAACGGGATAACTAGGAGTTTTACATGCCTATTTGCAAAAGCGAGAAGCTCTGGGTTCATGTGTAGATGTACTGGACCTAGGGCCTTATGTGTAAACATGGGTAGACCTAATTTGTAATAAGAACGAAGATCATGGGGGTTTGTGTAAGAATTACTGAACCTAATACTTTATGCGCAAATTTGAGGGGCTTCTCTGTAAAAAGAACATTACCAAGAAGTCCTCCATTTCTCCCCTAATTGATTTGGGGCCCCCGTCCTTGTCTTGAGGTTACCGATCAGGGGCCTATCCACGGCTTCGCCGTGGACCTGGCCGGCCGGAGGAGCTGGGGCTTCGGTGGAGGAGCTAGACAGCGTCACGGTGGACCTGCTCGTGGACGCGATGGGGCCGGGGAGGCGACGCAAGACGCCGGCGACAGAGAAGGGGCGGCACGGCAGGGGGCGCGCGGCGCCAGGCTGCAGTGAGGCCGAGCGGCCATGGAGCTACGACGTAGGAGCTAGGGGGCCACGCGGTGGAGTTCATCGAGGGTTCAAAGGAGTCGGGGAGGCACTGTCCTAAGCCCGCAACGTCAGGAGGCGGCGTGTCCCGGTGGTGCGCGACGGTGCTCGGCTCCGTCCGCATTTCGCACAAATCGGCCGGGCTTAGAGGAAGAAGAGGCCATGGAGATGGTGCACTCAATGCCGGGTGGGGAGCAGCTCGCCGGAGGGCACGAATTTACGGCGGCGCTCGGTGATGGGGGTGGTCGGCAGCGGAGGAGGTGAGGTCGATTGAACCCGATTCGATGCAGGGGAGGGGGTGGTACGTGGTCCCGGGAGAGTGAGAGAGGCAGGGATGTCGTGCGCGCGGCGCGTGGTAGGGCGCGTGGCGCCGTGCGTGCTGGTGTGCTGGCTAAGCGGCGCGAGGAAGAAGACAACGCTGACGAGTGGGACCCGCGGCTTCTTGTATTTTTCTGATTTTTCGGAATTTCAGCAGCAGCCTTTGTTTTTCCTTAAAAAGGTCAACTTGCCGAGCTCTGATAAACGTGAAATTTTGCAGGGTTGAAGTACTTTTTAAGATGAACAACTTTTGTTTTAGGATTATCTTCAAATTCTGAATAGATTTTATTCTATGAAATTTGGAGGATAAATGGCTATTTGAATAGAGTAAATTAATTTGAATGAAGTAAATAAGTTTCAAGGGAATTAAGCGGGTCTGGAATTCAAGGAATTCGATTAGACAGGAGTATTGGGTTCGAAAGAGTTGAATGAATTTTAATTTCAGAGAAATTTGTCAGATTTAGAATTTAAAGGATTGAAATGAGTTTGAAATTCAAAAGAACACAAGAAAATAAACGGAAAGAAAGAAGAAAACAAAAAGGGGCTCAATCACTTGTCGCACTTTAAATTTTAATACTTTGAAATCTTCAATTTAAATAAGTTTTAATTTAGTGAGGTTTTCACCTTTTGAAATAGGAAAGAAAAAAAGACGAGAAGTGAAAAGAAAATAGTTAGAGTAAAAGTAAAAAAAATTTTGAATTACCTATTTTTAGACTTGCCCCTGAAATTCGAGACGTCACACCACCACGGCCACCTCGCGATCCAGACCGGCTCGGTTCGCCACGCGTCACGTACAGCTCCATTATTTCTTTTCCGCCACGGCGTGTTGTCCCCGCTTACGTATTCTCCGACAACTTCCGGGTAGCAACGAAGGCCTGCAACGTCTCTCGCCGTTGAGGAGCCGGTTTGGTTGCCACGTCTCGTCGCTGCCACGGGTTGCTTTGCCTGAAGGTGTGGGCTGGGCTGACGCGTTCCATTCGAGCAATGGCGTCGCTGACCCTCGAGCCTCCTCTCGCCGGCATTCCAATTTGTATAGAATGTTAACCACAAAAGTCAAACAAATTCACAAATGGTCACAATGCTACAAACAAGCACACAACCGGTCAGCCTCCCATCTCGACGACGACCTTGCCGGTGGCGTGTCCGCCGGCGCTCTTCTCCCACGCCTCGCTTGCCCGGCTCAACGGGAGCCTCGAATCAATCACCGTCCTGATCTTCCCCTCCCCCACCAACCCGACGAGGAACTCGAGGTCGGCCCTGTTGGGCCACAGCAGGAGCGTCACCAGCCGCTTCCTCGCGCACGTCAGCCTGTGCGCCACGCTAGTGACCACGGCCGCCGCGTTCCCGGTGACGCCCACCACCTTCGCCCCGCCGACATCCGCCAGCACGGGCTTGAACGCGGACCAGCCGAGGCCGACCGCGCAGTCGACCGCGCCGTCGTACTTCCTCCCCGACGGGCTCCGCAGCCCGGCGCCCTCGGGCGTCGCGTAGTCGAGCGCCTCGTCGGCGCCCAGGCTCCGTACTAGCTCCAAGTTGCGCGCGCCGCAGGTGGCCGTGACGTGGAGGCCCGCGAGCCTCGCGAGCTGCACGGCGTAGTGGCCCACGCCGCCGGACGCGGCCGTGATCAGCACGTTTCGGGGTTTGCCGGTCGTGCTGCCGTCGAACTTGACGCCTACGGCACGCAGCGACTGGAGCGCGGTGCCGGCCGCGACGGGCAGACCGGCGCCTTCAGCGGCGGATACATTGGGAGGCCTCTTGACTGTCAGTTTCACTGATGAGACGGCGTACTCTGCGAGACCACCCCCATACTGTGACAGAGAAAACATGGTGTTCTTGATCAGAGGAGATGCGTAACTTTGTCTTAAAATAGAAGATTCAGTTTTGCCAGTCGTAAAAGATCACCTAACTATCAGCTGCTAAAGATCATTATGTACTACTACTATGTGCTTACAAATGTGTTCAGCATGGCAACGACTTTATCTCCAGGTTTGAATCCATTGACTCCTGGACCGACTGCAACTACTGTTCCTGCCACGTCAGTCGCTGCAAAAGACGAAGGTGTTAGCACGTGTGATTGATAACATTTCTTCACATCTGCATAAATGGGTCCGAATAACATCCATGTAATTGTAATGTTAGATGCAGAAAGAGCAGAGAACGGGCAAGATGGCCAGCAAAAACTCATATCATGATGTGAGCATTTTTCGGTTTTTGTGTTGACTATTGGTTATCCTTTTTAGTGGGCAAAAATAACGAGAGCCAATTTGGTTCGCTCACAAAACTTTACCTTCAGCATAGTCATCATACGAAATTTAAAGGATAACCATCATAAAAGAATTGAATAAAATAGATAAGTGTAATCTAATCACTGTTGACAAGTTTTGGCTGCTATGTGCGGATGAAAATTATAACTATGACTCAAAGTAACTACATGTACAAAAAGGTTCATGGAGGAAATATCAAATCAAGATTACTACTACCTGGGATATATGGCAACCTAAGAGGAAGCAGAGGCCGTAGCATCCCCTTCTGCATCTTCCAGTCAACTGGATTGATGCTGGCAGCCTCCAACTTCAACAGAAGCTGATTCTTCTTCGGCGATGGAACAGGAACTTCCACATGCTGCAGTAAAGGATTTGCAGAATTGGTTGACTAGTTTCTTTTCGAGAAAATTATGTTAGTACTAACTACGTTACAAATTATATTATCCGCGAGGAAAGGTGATTCCTGGTTGACTAGTTTTTTTTTCCATGTTCCAGGATCGAGTTTTCTTGACTCTGCGGCACGGCAACCATTTGAAGGGAGGGAAATATGAGAGCTACGTAGCAATAAAGCCCAGCTTACTCGTGGAACACGAATCCAGCAAATTTTCACTGGTCTAATAAATCTGGGGTTACTTCTGGAGTTCTGATTCGGACTCAATTTCTTTTCAAATAAATTAAGGTTTTTTTTTCTGATACTGAAATCAGATTTGGACATCTGCTTGTTACTACTAATTTATATGACTGGCTTCGATCAACAAGTAAGGATTCCGTCACCTTTTTGTTCTGAGGAAAAACAACTCCACTTCTTATTCGACAATTACTACAGTCCCAGGCAAGAAATACTCCCTACATGTAGACAGAGATCACCTGGCTGCAATTTGCAACCAAAAACACAGGGTGCCAAGGCCATTTGCCCCCAGTGGCGAAGCTACGTGTAGCCGTCGGTGTCAGCTGACACCGACGGTTTGCCAACAGCCTCTGTGTACATGAAATTTTCATCAGCGTTGACCCCAGCAAAAAATGAGGCTGACCCCAGTGGCCCAGCTCAGCAATCAGTCGGCAGCCCAATATCTCTATAATCTCTACTTCATATTTAAAAAGACAGATCAGTTTAATGTAGGCCCATATGAGCTGCAACCCAAAGCAGACTAGCAGAGCATTCTATCTTCGACGCTTCATTTCCCGTATACGTATTTTCGTATCCTCGACTTCTCCGCGGTGGCCGGCGACCGGCGGCGAACTCTTGTCATTGGTGAAAAAGAGTCCCTGCTTCAAGCACCGATCATCTCGTTTTTAGTTTTTCTCCCCCTCAAGGCATCTCCTTGGCTTAAATCAGTTTCAATCCTGATCATTTTCTTGGTTGGTGCAACTCACGTTCTTCTTGTAATTCAGCACCAGGACTGCTCAGCACATCGATAAGGCAGACAAGCTTCTCCAGTTTTATTGGTACTCTCATAATACGAGTAGTGGGATTTTTCTTTGAGGCAAGATGACAAGTAAGGAACTAATAAACTAATTGTGGGTGCTTCGTTCTTACATTTCTTATATTCCATATTGTTCAGATTTGTTTTCTAATTTTATAGGCAGAGTAAATCAAAGTACCATAGAACGATTCTTGAAACAGAAATCTCCAGCATCAAACATCAACCATATGGTGACAATGAGGATAATGATGCAGGGACTAGAAGAGATGGCAATGCATCAAACATCAACCATATTGTTTCTTGTCCTACACGGCTCTCACGTAAAGATGTTAATATGGATGAGCTTCCCTATGATCCAGCAGACAGAAGGAGAATATCAGATTATATTGGCCAAATGTTACAAGATGATGTAAGGCGAAAGTATTTGATTAGAGGCCCTTGTAAACCACCGCCTGGTTTTAAGTTTCCACAAAAGATTATTGTAGGTGCTTTGCGTCGTTGTCAACTTGAATGGTTCACAATGTATGATTGGCTAGAGACAGTGAGAAGACAGATAAGGTTTTTTGTTTATATTGCTACTTGTTCAGAGATTGCAATGAGGGCCAAGGAGGGAACGATGCATTTGCCAAAGATGGTTGGGATAGCTAGAATAAATCGGACAGGCTTCGAGATCATATAGGTAGCAGATGTGATAGCTTTCATAACACAGCTGTGAAAAGATGTGACAATTTACTGAAGCCTGGTCAGTCAATTGATGTTGCTTTGAACAAACAGAATGATGTCACTAAAGAGCGCCATTTCATTCGCTTGAATACTACCATTAAAGCTGTTCGATATTTGCTGCATCAAGGTTTGGCTTTTCGTGGACATGATGAATCAGAAGGGTCTCAAAATAAGGGAAATTTTTTAGAGTTGCTGCTACTTTTGGCAGAGGAAAACGAGAAAGTAAAAAAAGCTATTCATTGCAATGCTGCTAAAAAATGATAAGATGGTGTCTCTAGAAATTCAAAGAGATATTGCTAATTGTTTCGCTGAGGTAAGATATAAATTTGGTTTGTTATTTTCTTTTACAAATGGCAAGTGTCATCTCTCAAATTAATGTTTTCTCTGTGCAGATCATTGTTAAATCTATCATTGAAGAAATTGGTGGAGATGTGTTTTGTCTATTCGTAGATGAATCTGCTGATGTGTCAGGCAAGGAACAAATGGCAGTGGTTTTGCGGTATGCTGACAAGGATGGGGTTATAAAGGAAAGATTAATTGCTGTTACTCATGTGAAAGAAACATCAGCTCAATGTCTCAAATCCAACATTATGAGTTTGTTTGCTAAGTATGGGTTGAGTTTAAAACAAGTTAGGGGACAAGGTTATGACGGTGCTAGTAATATGAGAGGTGAGTTTAATGGTTTAAGGGCCTTAATCATGAAAGAGAATAGCTCGGCATATTATGTCCATTGCTTTGCTCATCAGCTACAGTTAGTCATTGTTGCAGTAGCTAAAAAGAACGATGATGCTAGGGATTTCTTTGACATGACATCTTTGTTGCTTAATGTGGTCGGTGCTTCTTGTAAGCGCAAGGATATGATCCGAGAAAGTCAACAGGAGAGAATTGAAAAAGCCATAGGCATTAGACAAGTAAGTACTGGATTAAATCAAGAGCAGACCCTTCAAAGAGCCGGAGATACACGTTAGGGTTCTCATTACAAAACCCTCAAAAGCATACACAATCTGTTCCCTGAAATCATTCAAGTGCTTCAATATGTTGCAAATGAAGGACCAAATGATGGAAAGAAACACCAGGCTCGTGGTCTGATTGACTATCTCAAGGATTTTAATTTTTTGTTCCACTTGCACTTAATGTTGCAAATTTTAGGACATGCACATTCTTTATCTCTATCACTGCAAAGGAAAGATAAAGATATCCTAGAGGCCATGACAGAGGTGAAGTTGACCAAGCAGAATTTTCAGAAGATTAGAGATGATGGTTGAGATTCTCTATTGGAGACCACATTCTCTTTTTGTGAAAAACATAACATCCCTAAGTTGAACATGAAGACAGATTATATTGATCGACATAAGCCAAGACAAAAGACAAACCGTACCAACTATGAACACTATAGATATGACTGCTTGAACCCAATTATTGACTTGCAGCTCATAGAGTTCAATGATCGCTTCAATGAGGTGAATTCTGATCTACTTACCCGTGCTGCTGCTTTCAGTCCTAAATTTTTTTTTTGATGCTTTCAATTTTGAGAGCTTGATGGAGTTGCCTAAGTTCTACCCATATGATTTGAACTCAGAGAAACTAAGGGAACTTAGTCATGAGCTTCCTATCTACATTGATAATGTGAGAGCCGATTTAAGACTATTTCTGAGCTTAACAGGGTGATGGTGGATACAAAAAAGAATTATGCTTTCCCTATGGTCTATCAGCTTCTCAAGTTAGTACTGATTCTTTCCATAGCATCTGCAACAGTAGAAAGGTGCTTTTCAGCAATAAAAATTGTGAAGACAATACTGCGCAATCGCATTGGTGATGGATTTATGAATGACTGCATTGTATGCTTCACTGAGCAAGAACTTCTAGCCAAAATTTCAAATAATGATGTCATAATTCGTTTTCACAGGATGGAAGATCGTAACCGCAGAGGAAAACTGTAGTAACATATACTTGCTGCTGCAGTAGCTTGTTTCTAGTAAGACCAGTATGGAGTAGCTATTTTAGCCAATGATATTGTTTTATTGCTCATTTTCATTAGTACTTCCTGTTCGGTAACCCGCCTGACACCGGCTGCAAATTTTCCTAGCTTCGCCCCTGTTTGCCCCTTCCAGTAATCTTCGTGTAATAATCAACAATGATGCCGTGACCGATCGAATTAGGCGATCAAACAAATAATCCGCCCGATTCAATCAAAATTGGTACACGACGAAAAAGAAAACGGAGAGTCGGCGGCGCGCGGTTACCTTGAGGCCCGCGGCGCCTCCGCCGTAGGCATCGTACCGCACGGCTCGCATCTTCGCGGGGACCTCCGGCGTCGACGACCCGGCGGCGGCCATCGGGTTCGGGGAGAGCAGCCGGCTGCCCGCGGCGAGAGGGGCAGCCGAGCGGAGCAGAACCAAGCTCGCGGGTCAACCAAGGGCACGCCGCGTAGGTGGCTGGCTTGTAGCCTTGTCGGTAGCAGGCTGCGTCCCTCGGGGTACACGAGCGGGAAGGGACCGGCCGGCTAGCTGGCTCGCGTCCTCGGGTTAGAAGTATTAAGCATTTCTCTGCATCAGCTAAACTGTTTTATTAACTAAAATCTGCAGTTACAGCAGACACCCCGGGCAAAAGTGAATTAACATGATCCTGCGTCATTGCTGTGTAAGGAAGGAGGCATTACAAACAATGTTGAAGGGGAATCTTCAGAAAGAGTGATTTCAAAACAAAAAAACCACCATTGTGCGGTTTCCACAGTTGCAGAATACCACTGCAACGAACCTATGAAATACCATCGTAAAGTTTTAAAGTACTGGTTTATTCACTTTAGCAGTGTACATCGTGCATGAAACATTTTGAATCGCACCGAGTGCAGCAAATGTTACATCATACAAACGAAAGGAATAGTGAAGATATGAACATGGACATCGTGGTGTCAGCCACATTCCTTGGTATATGGACAAGACAAACAACCCCCATCAAAGTCGTTACCTGTCACACATCAGCGAGCACACTGCAGCATCGGAACACTCGGCAATCCGCCTTATGCGAATTGAGATATTGCAGCTACCACATTTTGTTTGGATCTCAATTTAACTGAGATGTTTTTGAGCCTTTAGCCAACCATTACCCGTCTTCCTCGTGTGCCGGAATGAGAACGACACCCAATGCCTCCTTTTCCGCCATCCATGCATTATCTTCCTTCACACTTCCATTTCATGGGCTATTGTTGTTTCCGTGGCGTCCCCATCGAGCTGTGTTACTATATATACAAGAGGCAAGCAACGAGTGAGTGGGTTTTCCCACTCGCCAACCAGTAGGGTACACATTTACTCATCCCCTCCCATCTCAAAAAACTTTACGCTTGTGTTTCATGTCATCTCACTTTATTAATAACTTCTATAGAATTGATGTACTTTTAAATTCATCATAACAAACACTTTTATAATATATTATATTATTAAAGTTGATTAAATTTATAAAACTTACCAGTCAAAGTTAAATGGCATGGAACCTAAATATACAGTCATTCTGAGACGGAGGGATTAGCATTAAGTTTTCTCGTTTACTTCCCAACAGTGTGAAAAAATGGATTGTCTGACCAACAATAGACTTCTTTTTCGGACTTTCCTGATGGTCTGTCATCGGCAGGGATATGAGCAGCCAATGTGGGCACTGCATGTGCTTCAACACATGTAAAAACTTAATAGAGCCATTGTATTGATATAATCTAATATGTTTCTCCAACCGTTAAAATTACAAAGGCATTTTATTTTCTCTTTAGTAAAAGAAAAACGCACGCAACCTGCGACAAGTTAATCTTCATATTGCAGCGAATAAATAGGAGGAAATGTCTTATTTTATTCTGTATGGACGCATTGATCCACCTCAGATCCCCGTCTTGTAAGGTGAAACAACGTTTTTTTTTTCTTATATAGATTATTGTTGTTTTGTTATGAGAAGTGAGAACCAACTGCTGCTTTTTCTGGACGTTTGCACCGTTTTAAAGGATCGATTGTGTCTCTTATGAGCCATAACTAGTGTTATACAAGCTGGTGCGGGGTGAGGTGTCGCACCCCACTCAAACAAAATTTAGGCGGTTTTATGTGTGCCTGTGCCCATAGCCATAGCTGCATACATATGTTTTGTACGTACCTTCCCTAAGCTGATAAAATTAGGGTACAAACATAAAACTATGGCTTTGGCATGACCCATTGCGACCTTCAGGTGTTCCACGAGAATCATTCCGCTAGCCATCATTAGGAACCTCCACTAAGCGACCAATAGAATTTCCAGTGTCTCCCCTTTCCATGCCGCTGCAGCAACCAGACACATTCACTTCTAATCGTCCCTATTCTCCTTCAAGAATTCTTATTTTTATGCATGGTCCTATTGGCTCAGCTTCATCCTGTCTGCCTCTCATTATATAGAAGCAAGAAATGTGTGAGGTGTTGAGGTCTTATTGGCTCAGCTTCACCAATAATCAGCAGTGTGAACCTTTGAGGGGAAAGACTACTGTAATGTTCTCAAACATAAATGATGGCCTTTCTTCCTGAGGTCGGCAGATGGGTGGGTAAGTGGGTTATAGGTGAATGACCGACTCTGTCGTGAGCTCTGTTAAATTTTTGACCACGTTGAGCCCGCTCGCGGACATACCGTCGTACCCGGTCCGAATTGATTTTATAAACCGGTTGGTTTTTGTTTTAAAAATTTTAAAAAAAATTTGGAATATCAAAAACCGATAAAACCGGTCGATAAACCGATAAAACTGGTCGGCTAACCGATAAAATCAACGGGTTTCAAATTTTAAAATCTGTTACTGTAGCAAACCGGTGAAATCGGATGGTTTATTGTAGCAAACCGTTCAAATTTTGAATTTTTGATTTAGAGCGTTTTTAACCGATTTTTTCGGTTTTCGCTAAACCGGTCTCCGACCAATTTTAACGGTTTAAACGAAATATTAAACCCTGTTCACTCGTTGCATTGGAAGGCTTTCTTGGTGGAGAGCACCAGCTTTGCCGAAGTGAACCGCTCAGAGTAGATGAGCAAGCTTTTTACCGTCTCACTGTGGCGCGGAAAGGCAATGGATCTTCGCGACCTTAGCCCAAACCCACCTAGGCCTATCCAGGCGCCATCTGTGGATTGTTGTTACTGCAATCGTTGTTGTCACTAGATTTTATCAAGGCCAACCTATGAATTTTTTTTGGGCAAAATTTCGCCGAAATTTCGGGCAAATCGTGTTTACCGGTGGGGGGCGGTAAAAAAAAAATAAATGAACCGGTCAAAAAATTTCAGGGAGTTTTGAAATCGGAGCCGAAAAATACCCGCCCAAGGATTCGTGGCGGACGCGGATGGGGGACGAAGCGGGGGAGGGGGAGGAGGAGGCGCCCACCGGCCAATTCGTCGACGAGCCCCGTGACAGGCGAAGCTTCTTCTCATGGCGGCCGCCGCCGTTTGCCGGCTCATCGTCTCGTCTGTCGGCGCTGCGCGGGCGTGGCCGCGTCCTGCAGCATCTCTAGGCGGAGGTTTCTGGAGACTAGAGAGAAAAAGAGAGAGAGACAGAGAGAGGCGGCCTTTCTTCCGAGTCTTCTCTTGCGCGGCGGAGCCGAGGCACCGCGGCACGGGGCTCTTCATGCTTGCCCAGCAGATGCCTTCAGGCGAGAGAGCTGCGCCAGTTTTTTTTATTTTTCTTTTTTATAATCACAAAGAAAATAGTGGTGCTGCATAGTTGTGTCTACGGTCCAAAGCTCCTCATAAAATTCCCTCAATAAAACAATAAATCTAATTCAAAATTATGCTAAAAATATTGTTGTAACTATAATAGTTTAAGATGTTTTTATGGCTCATGGAAAATGAGGCTGTTTTAACCAAAAATAATAGTCTACCATGTTGTGAATTTGAGATATTATGATATTTCTATGTTTTTAAATGCAATTTGTGACTCCATTGATTAAAAACCATTTGTAGGAAGATTATGGTAAATTTTATTAAATTATTTTTGAATTTTTTAAATTCAAATCCGGTATACTCGATATTTCCGATATATCGTGTTTACCGGTGACCTCCGGTGTTTTTTCTCTACCAAAAACAATTTCCTAGAGCCCTACCATGATGCTTATGGGGCCGGAAAGAATTTCCCACTGCCCCCCTTTCCGACTAGCTACTACTATCAGGCTCTCAAAATTTTTCAAGATGTTGCCTATCTCGTCAGCCTCTTCCATATTTGTTTTTCCTTTTTTTACAGTGGCTTCGGTTATCGGTTTACAGTTTCACTTAGCTTGTATCCCAATATATAGGCAGGTGAGGCACACACACGCAGTTGATTGAAGTTCACGAATCACGATTTACCAACCATTTGCTGACCATTAAAGTAAGGTGTAAATGAAAATATTGGATAAGAAACATTTTTTTTCTTTGAAAATTGACTCGAGTTCCGGCCTATTCCTATTGGATAGGAGTAAGAAAGATACGATGGGATTTTAGACTAGTGCGTCTGTGCTTTTTCACATCACTTCAGACGATCGAAGCGCAGTAACTGATTCTTGCAATTAAGAAAAATGCTTCCAATGCAAGTTCAATTATCCTCCATATAAATGTTCATGTTCTGCTCACCATTATATCTGCCATGAATGCTGTGAAAAGCTTCATTCGCATCTACATTCATTTCCCATCTAACTGTTCAAATAACACAACTACGTAGGAGTAGCATACTACAACCAGAACAGCGATAAACATTTCCCATCTGAAAACACATTCCTATCGCTCCATATATTGCTTGTCCAGCTGATTCATACTTGCTTCTCTTGCTCTCGAAATCTGTTGGTTTTGTATGCATTTCCCTGCTCCCCCTGCTTTAATCTATGGGAAGCGACACTTATAACTGTGGGATGCTAGTCACTTACTCAGCATGCTGTAGTGTAGTGTCAAGTTCAGGAATGGATGGCATCAGAGAAAAACATTCAAGCCACATCTGCCTTGCTCTGCCCACTGGACCTACGTACTTGGGGCGGTGCCAATACAAGCTGCAGGGATGATTTTCTTGTCCTACAGTGGGCAAACTTACCTACAGTAGTTTATTTTTTGGGTATCCCAACATTGTGCTGAACTGCTGATTTTGATCATGTCAGTTATCTATTTTTAACACGTTGTTTAGTTAAGAAATAATCAATGTACACAGTCATTTTTTAAAAAAAAAAGTAAATTCCTTATTAGCCATCCAAAAATTTGAAGTTCCTTATCAGCCACTCAACTTATCAATTTCTTTATCAACAACCAATAATAACTTTCTTTTCTTATTCACCATTTTCATCCATTTGGGGCTTGAAAAAGACTTGTTTGCCTTATATCATTTTTTACTATGTTTTCTCATTACTCATTTTAGTGAACTTTGTTGAAACCAATCTTCTCTCACAAATTCACATTATGACCTAAGCTCAAAAGGAAATAAATGGTTCAGATCAAATTTTAAAATTTGAATTTGAATATGATTTGAAAGTGAAAATTGTTCCTTGTGAAAATTTTATAATCCATAAAACCCAACAACGTCCACTAAAATGGGTAATGAGAAAACATAGTAAAAAATGATATAAGGCAAACAAGTCTTTTTTAAGGCCCAAATGGATGAAAATGGTGAATAAGGAAAGAAAGTTATTATTGGTTGTTGATAAAGAAATTGATAACTTGAGTGG
>BCLF01000090.1:983555-997288 GCA_001602275.1 Zoysia japonica
AGAATTTCATGTCTCAGGTCTAACCTATGTCTCAGTGTCTCAAATAACGTTTTTGTTTAGCTAGGGAGAAATATGTTGTTTACGGTGTCTACCATTGGCTACAAAGTCGAAAAATCCAATGTTGCCACCTTCCAACAAGGATCTAATTTTTATCTCTAGTATACAGTTTAATCTATTCTTCCCTGAATAATGTAACTAGATATTTTTTTGAGATGCTGTTTCAACTTTATCTCATTATAAGAAACCGAGTGAATTTCAACTTTCTTATCAACTGCATCTATCATAGAAATCAATTTCTTTTTCTCCATTTTGTAATGGCCTGCTATGTGTTTAGCCCATCCTTGGACGTGTTTGCGCAAAGATTTGATCTTATTTTACCATCTTTTCATATGGGTGCTTCCTCTATTCTCTGATTGCCAAATATTTGCAGCCATGGTGCAGAAACCATCTCTACGAAACAAAGTCTTTCAAATCTAAACAAGGATGAGATCCTGACAGAAAATTCGTTCCCTGTGTAGAGTAAGCATCTGTCAATAGATATACCTAGCAACGGCAACATTCTGCTAGATACTGGACATTGTGTCCTTTATTCGACGTAATATTTTCGAGTGTCTCCCGTTCCATTGCAAGTAGTGGTAGCGCCTTATTATGAGATCCAGACTCTGTTATACCGTCTTGTTCCCCTTCCAGAGTTGTTATATTTATGCATGGACTATCTGGGTGAGCTTCGGTTTGTATTGTGTTCTATGAAAGGCTAGATTTCTGTTTGTAACGCCATCTGCTGCTTTTTACCTGGACGATTTCTCCGTCAGGCAGCATGTGCAGCAGGTAGCCGTTGGTCAGCCAATACTGGAAACTTGCCAGCCGAGGCGATCATATATTGAAGCATATTTGTGTCTCGATCACGAAATGAAGGCATGCGATTGAGATGAAAATGATTAAAAAATTGTTTATATTGCATCTTTAATCCGATGAATGCGTGGTTGTGCTGCCAACATGAATGCAGAGCAATCCCGGAAGCAGGCTGGCCATCTTGGTTGCTGTGAAGATGCAGAGGGGAGATAGAATATAACTGCATGCCACGGAAAATAAAAGGATCAACCCTGCAAATCTTGTGAAATACGAGAATGGCTGATAAACAAAGAATAATGACTACGGATGGGGCATCCGAGTGGGCTCAGAAAATACTTCATCCAACCAATAAAAAATTTCTGTATCATTTTTTCTTGAACAAGCTAAATGGATAACATGCAGACAATTCTAGTAGCTTATAAGGAATGTCACAAAGTTGCAGGAGAACCTGTGCACCTAGTCCCTCAGTTTTTAAATCGTTGTCACCGTTGATTTTTAATGTCATCTTTGACCATTCATTTTATTTAAAAAGACCAGTTAGATTTATACATTACAATTTTCGAGTTTGAAATATGCCACTGCCGTGTCTGCAGAGGGTCACATGGGCTTTGATATTGTACCTTAATTTTCAAAAAAATTATAATGACATGTATCAGATTAGTTTGTTTATATGTATAAAATTATAAGTTGTGTTTCATAAATCTTTAATGCTAATAAATTATAACAATTATATACTATTTATCATATTTTTTTAAATAAGATGAATACTCAAAGATAATCTTAAAAGGTAATGACGTTTAAAATAAAAAAAAATAGAGGGAGTATAACAGCTATCAAGAACGAAGCAAGTATAGATCAACCTTGCCTGAGTGACCCTATTTCCTAAATAAGATAGAAAAGGTCATGTGAGTGTTTGTAGCAAGCACCTCAACCACCGTGCTAGCGACCCCGTCATGAGTATTGACATGGACTCTTGTATCGAGCTCTGAATTAATCAATGAAGAGACTGTATGTAGAGTGGGGGATAAAAGGCCAACCATGCGGCTTCAATCAGAGGAAATATTCTTCGACGCTCAATCTGCTAGCACAAAACATGGGTTTCCGTTGGTGCAGAAGAATGAATTCACAGTGCCTCCCTTTCTTAGTAACTTTCTCACCGATAGAAAAATAACGCTGCTGGTCATTGTCATCCTCTACCATGTTTGATGTTGTAGTTTGGATGGCACTTGTGTTGTCGGCTCAGTAGTCAGTTGTCACTTGCTAATTTCTTCTTATATATATGCATAGGGGTGAGAGATGATGAGTTACGTTTTACATGTGTTCACCTACCAGTACAATAAAAATTTCAAAGCAATAAGCACGATAAAATTCTTGGGGTGACACGCTGAGATCAATTTTCCTTTTTTATCTAGCTCAACTTCTCAAGACCATCAACCCATAAAAAGTGAATTAACAAGCTCTTACATAATAATTCTAAGCGAGTCACTTGACTCACTATAAACACAAAGGTAAATATTTTTTGATTGAACAGAGTTATTTCTTTTAGAAATTGTCATATTAAAGCAACGTGTTAAAGAATACCATTCAAAATTTTATGGCCTCCTCCCTTTGACCCATATTACTTGCCATTCTAGATTGATCCAGTTTTTCCAAATTATGTGTTAGTCTCATTTTTCAATACATATTTTTCTATTCCTAATACATGTCTATCTATATCTATCTCACGTTTTTTCGTCTATGCCATATTTTTCATCTCTCCATAATTTTCGTGACTAGACAAAAATGAAAAGTAAATATTGATGGAGGGAGCACAAAATATCATTGCAAAGATTCAAATACTATTTATTTCACTGCAATAGTGCTTATGGTGCAAGATCTTAGGTGCCACAATGCACAGTCCAATTGTATACCACACAATTAGATTGCACAATAGAGTTCTACAAGTGTCACAACATGCATACGAAGGAATAATGAAAGTATGAACATAAACATTCAGCTAGATTTTTTCCAATACAGACAAACCTGCTCATCTAACTGCAAGGCAACCACACTGAAATGTCGGGGGCTTTTGGCACATCAGCGTGCATACTGCAGTCTCAGGATATTGGGCAGTTATCCTTGAAGCAAATGGAAGCATTTTTCACTACAATGGTTTTCTTAGGTCCTAAATTTAATTAAAACGTTTTTGAGCCTTTAGCCAACCGTTACTCATCAGCCCAATATGTTGCGACGAACAAAAACAACTCTCAATGCCTCCCTTTCCGAGCCGTTATAGCATAAAAAGACCAAATTCAGTCCACCATCCAATGTCTCCTTCACGGGCTATCCTTGCATTAAGTTATATAGAGGCAAGTAAATCAACTAACCATAGTAATTGTGGCTTGTCATAAAAAATGCTAATAAACTATCATACACACGTGCCATAAAAGGATGGAAAAAAATTCTAAGATTCACCACCACGGTTGACATGCGGACCTATATTAGCTACAGATCATGAGTCGGTAAAAGTGAGCGACGAACCATGTGTCAGTGATTCCTTATGTAGTGACGGACGATTGGTTGGTAATTGTTAACATATATAACGACCAAATATCGGTCAGCAAAATTCACCACTATCGTCCCACTGTCGGTCGGAAAAAATACAGGGAGCCATGACACCGTGAAATAATTCAAAAGAGCATCAAACCCTAAAATCATTTTCCAATCCCCATGTTCTCCCCTCTCAGATGTGCCACACCTTCTCCCCTCTCCCGAATTGTTACTCATCAATCCCATATGTTGCGGCGCGAACAACTCTCAATGCCTCACTTTCCAAGCAGAACAGAAAGACCAAATTCACTCCACCATAAATTGTCTCCTTCGTTTCACGGGCTATCCCTGCATGAAGTTATATAGAGACAAGTTAATCAACATAGCCACAACTAAGCTTAGCAAGTGTAGCTTGTCATAAAAATGGCTAATAAATTCTCGCCCACAGATGTCATAAAAGTAAAAAAAAACAATACTAAGGTTATGACGTATGGGCCAAAAGCTTAAGAAATTGTGGCATGCTATCACTGGCTATGACATGATTAGCTATACATATTTGGCGTGGCAAGGTTAGACCTGAACCAAACAGTAGGGTAAATACTTAGTATTCAAAAGTTTTCTCTTATTAACATTACCATAATAGTAGATCTCTGACCAATATTCGGCTCCTTTTGGTGTCATGATGTTCTAGAATTTCCTAATGGTCTTTTCGTCGCCGGGATACTAGCAGCCGATCCATACACGCATTAGATTTGCATCGACATGCATAATGAACCCATTGTTTCTCTACAATGTACGTTATACATAGGATTTTGCCAATGATTAAATTTAATGAAGGTATTTCATACAAATAGCCAAAAAAATGCATGGTAACCGCAACACGTTAGCCTTCAGTACTAGGGGTTCAACGTCAGAGAAACAAGCTGGCGCATAACCAGTCAGGTGTTAATTGGTTCATGGGAAATGAGAAATGAGATTGAAATTGGGAAATAAATACGAGAGCTAAAATTTAATAAGGTGGATGAACAAAGAGCCTAGATCTCCTCCTCTATTTCCCAATCCCACTCCCACCCTCTATTTCCCGTTCCCAAACGCCATAAAAAAATAACAACCATACTAGGGGCCACTTCTTGAAAACACACATTAGAAATAAATTATGATTATTTCGTAAGATCAATCTAGCACAATAAAAAATAATACCTAATTAGAAATATATGATGCTAATTAACTGGCCCATCGGTAGAAACAACTCGCTGAAGCCCCGTGCTGCTTGGTGCAGGTAGATTAGGATCCTTGGCAATCGACCGCCATGGCCATCCTCGCTGAAATATGGCCATCCAATTTGGGACCCACCGATTAGCTGGCTTGGTCCTCTTCTGTTGTTGAAGCAAAGATCGCCGGCATAGATGGGCGGCGTTGTATGGCATTGTCCTACAACTCCCTTGCATGTCTCCGGTAGGGATTACGGTTGGCCTCCAAAGCATCAATTTTCTTTATTATTGCCAATAGGCTCAGGGATTTAATTATTTTGACCAAGACTAGGATCAATTCCAACATGACTCTCTTTTTCTGGGCTATGAATCTAGTTGAGAGGCCAGATGCTTAGTGGCAGATAGAATGCTAACCCTACAGTTTTGGTTAGGGAAGATTTTATTCGACCTTCGGCTTGCTAATAATCGTAATTTCCCACTGTTGCAACAGAATTAATTCCCAGTGCCTCCTTTTCCGAGTAGCTTCCTCGCAGACGCTGCTATGCTAGTGCTACCCATCGTCATCCTCTAAATAGCATGTTTGATGCTTTATTAGGATAGCAATCGTGTTGTCACTTACTCCCTCCGTTTCTAAAATGTTGTTGCCCATTGACTTTTAATATCAGCTTTAATTATTCATTTTATTTAAAAATTTTTTGATGAATATTATATATTTTATTATAATTTGTTTTATCATTAAAATTGTTAAAAGTCAACGGTGACAATAATTTAGGAACGATGGGAGTAGTTTCAAAGGGAGGTGCGAGACGGTGAGTTTAAGTTCACATGTGAATAACCAGCCGCTGCAATGCATCTTTTGAACCAAGGCGCGCAATGAAATTATTAGCTGACATTTAGGTTTTTTCGTCTCTCCCTCTACTTCTAAGATAAGGAATGTTCAATTCTTCTATCAACAGTAGACTAAACAAGACAATGGTTTTATGTGGTATTACAAGTAACATAGTCAATATATAATATATCAGCAAATATTTAATCCATTTACGTAAACTGGAAGAAAAAGTAATTCATAGAAGATATAAAACATAATTCTTAGCACAAACTGGACCAAACTGAATAGTAACACACAAGAATAATATTTTACGTGTGCATAGTACAACTAATTAGGGTGAAAATATATGAAGCTTAGGCAGTGTTTAAAAAGGTGATTGCCTAGGCGGAGCTCCACCATTTGCTTTCAACTAAGTTATTGAATAAGTTTGTGCTCATATGCAATATTTTTCTTATTTTCTCTATATTTTTATATTTATTATTCAAAAGTACAAACACAAAATTATATTGCGCAAATTACTTGGTTGATTCTTTGATAATTCCACCAGTTAGCAAGTAAGATTTCCTCCATTAAAGGAAAATAAAGCAAGATAATCATCCCTGTATTTCTAGTGATATGGCAGCCTCATGAAAATGGACAGGCTTAATGCATCATCATTGACATCTAGAAAAGCTAGAAATGTCCCTACGGCATCGGTTAGGCTAAGTCCCAATGAAGAGTTTCATTTTATTGTTTCTAATTAAGAGTGCCATATCACAAGAAATCTTTTTGAAACTACAAATGAAACGATCTCTGATGTATTGTTCCATTTGGATGTCTTGTAGCACTAAATTCTACTCTCTCCATCTCAAAATAAATGTTTTTTAAAATTTTCAAACATTTACCTTTGGCTATTCTTCTTATTCAAAAAATTTGTGAACATATTATTTATTTTATTGTGAAATGATTTATTATTAGAAATATTATAAGCTTGATTTGTTTATTTTAGTATTTTTGTAATTTTTTTTAATAAGACGAATGATTAAATGATGATTTTAAAAAGTTAAAAGGTTCACTTATTTTGAAACGGAGGGAGTATGTTTCTCTTTATCAAAATTATTTTATGTGGCACCTTATTTATCATTTATTTTGTTGTGATTAGTTTTATCGTTAGATGTGCTTTAAATATGACTAATTTTTTTCTATTTATAAAAAAAATGAATAAGACGATGTTATCCTTCATATGCAGGACTCCGTCCCATAATATGATTAAAGCGCGCGATGTTAAAGTGTCAGACAGGTCGAGAGACAACCCGTGCTCGACCTTCTTCCTCCTCGCGACCCCGTCCGCGAAATACACTCGCTTTCGCGCCTGTCGTCTTCGAATCCATCATCCGCCTCTCCCCTTCAGTGGCACCCCCAACGCACCGAACTCCGAGACGCATCAACGCTCCAATCTCTTCTTCCCCTTCACGTTCTTATAGCATTCCCCGGAAGAATCGACTCTTTTGATTGGAGCAATTGATTTGTGCTACAATAATTTATTTGTATCGGAGTAGAGAAGATGGCAACGGTCAAATTGCCCGTGGTCATGGAAGTTATTAGAAACGTGACATAATTTTACATTTGAACTAATTTATTAAATAAAACAAATTGTCAAAAGATGATATTAAAAATTAACAGCAGTAACAATTTACGGAGTACATATCGAAGAGCCAGTGAACAAGGGGAAAAACTACATTTTTTTTTCAGCTACCTCAGTAAAGCTAACCAAAGCTACATATTATACATCTACTATGTCGGGAAGTGTTAATCCCTATCTTTTTGGATCTACCCCGAAAGAACTGAATGAGTGACATGGTAAACTATCCTAGCTGCTTGGACCGGGCAAACAGACTTTACAAAAACCGCCGGATGCTAACACTGGCATTTTGTATGCCAGCAGAGGCACCTGCAAATGTTTGGTTGTACAAGTTAAAAACGCTTATGTTACGTTTCCAACAGTCATCTAGTGAATTTCAACTATCACTCAGCACAAGGTAGCTTGACCAAGACGCCTGTACACAAAGCTTGAAGATTCTGTTTCAAATATAAATAGGCTTCACATCATTAACCCCGAAACTTAGTCCACAAGATGGACACCTCTTCTGGCGGTTACCAAGTGATTTCTGTATGCACTGATTACAGAAGAGATGGTAGCACTTGGCAATCACAACCTACAATCAGGAAAGATATGCCATTAGATTTACGTTGTTATTTTAAGGGTGTCAAGAATGAATCAAGGTCACATACCTCCTTTTGCCTATCACGACATACACCACACTTGAGAATTCCTCTATACTCCTTGACCTCATGGTGAAGCTTTTGCAGGACTGCTGATTTATCAATCTTAGCTCTAAGAGAACTAGCTTTACTTGACATCAGATCCAAGTCATCCTCTATTCTCTTCTTACAAAACCTGAGCACAACTGAACTTGTCAGACTAAATGTTATATAAGAGACTAACTGCTTTAATAAAATTATTTCTGTCGTATACATCACCTCTCCTTCTCTAGATCTATGAGCAGCTTGGCAACTTCCAGTCGATTGCTTCCAACCTTCCCTTGTACTTCATCCATCGACTGCCACAGCTTTGGAGCCTCTCCTTGCATAGCTACCAACTTGCTTTGAGAATTCCCCAATGACATTGATAGCTGCATTCCATCTTCTGCCAATCTCCTCGCCCGCTCGGACCACACTCTTAGCTTGAAATTTATAAGAAAAAAAGATTAATCTCTTTGGGCATAGTGGTACATGATTGCAGTATTTATGTTTCACTAACCTGGTCCTCTAAACGAGCAATTTTCTGGTTGTACAAATCCATCAAGGTGCTTGCCTGCTGTAAATTTCTTTGCAAGGAAATCACTTCTGAATGCAAAACATCATGTGACTGTTTTGCTTTAACGCCCTCCATGAAGAGCTGCATAGCAAATCAATAACCAAAATGTTACCTCATCAACTAATGCAAACTTGTCTCTTTACAGCAAGATTTGTTAAGAAGCATCTATATTCCCTCATATTAATTGAAATGTCAATGCAGATTTGTGAACTTCTCACTCAATACAGCTAGATATGTTCACAAGCATCTAGATTTTCTAACGTTGATTGAAATTTCAATGAAGTTTCTATAACTTCACTCAATACATTTAAGTAGCCAAACTTGAACATTATATCACACAGAATTTTATAAAATCAACTGATTTTTTTTATAATGATAAAATGATATCAGATTGTAATGCCAATCTCCTGCTGCATATATACTACGGCATCTTAAATAGATTAATTGCAACTTGAGAAGGCATCATAAATAGTTTATTTGCAACTTGAGTAGGCATCTTAAATAGAGTTGCAACTTGACTAGCAATCGACATTACTAATTTCTCAGAACTCCTGGCAATCAGAAGTCCAGAAGAACTAGCACAGTTTCAAACACACTATTGCATTGCACAATGTTGACCTCTAGTATTTCAATCTGTGAATTAAAATGCTCGCTTTGTGCTTCTGTCTGGGTCACAGTGCTAGCAAGATTCGGACTTGCTGGGCTTGCTCCATCATCAGACATGGTATTTTGCGGACTGGTGGTAGCACAGAGATGGGCCAGAGGGCAACTAAGGGGATCGACTCATTGTATGTTCTACAATGGCTGCACCTACCATACAGCTTGTCTCAGAAACATCACGTATAAAAATCATCTTTAGCTTGCGGCAGGAGCCGAAGTATTTAGTCCTTGGTAGTTAAATCATTTTATATTTTGCAGTGGGATTGTGCGTGCTTCCCCACTTTGGGGTTTGGTTTGTAGCAAACAGTGTTTTCACTCTATACTACACAGCTACCATGCGTGTTCGAGAAAAAAAGAGGCAACCTAGTGGCTACAAGAGCAGGCTTGTTATCCAAGTTTCAGCTGAATTCACCAGCCACCCTCCAGCCCCAGCGACCTACCCTAACAGCGGTTCTACCTAGTCATGGTGAGGCCTTTGTCCAAAACACACCTCTCCTGTATTCTCCCTCTCCATCCTCCCTTTTCTCCAAAAAGGGATGCAAGTGGGTACCCGCGAGGGCCACATCTAGTTCAAATTTTGTGGATATTTGCAGGTTACCCGCAAAATTTGAACTAGATGTGGGCTCGTGGGTATGCCCACTTGCATTCCTATTTCCTACTCCAAAACATATCCTATAGTTTCTCTAGCTACAACAGAGGGTGGAAGGAGAAATGGATACTGGCCTGGCCAAAGGAATGTGTCAATGTGTCAATACTAGCCAAAAAATGGATATGATTTGTGCAAACTTACTAACATGATGAATGGAATCTTTTCTTGAAGAGAAATGCAGAGTGAACAAGGAGTCGTAAGCAATAATGCTGAGGATCAAGACACACCTTGGTATTATCATTATCTCTTTCAATAATCTGCTGTAACAATTGTTGATTTTGTGTTTGTATGTCTTCATATGCTTGGCCAATACTCTGGAACAAGAAGTAAAATTTGACACCTCAAACAACAATATCGCTAAACATGCCAAAATAGTATAAATAAAAGATGATCCGCACCTCAATTTCTAACAAGTAAGCTTCACATTCTTCATGTTTCGACTTCAATATATCAGATTGTCTCACTAGATCTCTGAGCAACAGAAATCCAGCACATGGTATCATTTTAATTGAAAAACTTATAAGAAAACATGCATTACATTCTATTTCAAGAGTCTTGACCCACCCAGTATTAAATATAGAAGATAATATTCTTTCCTGATTGCATTTGTAACAAGGAAGCAGAACATTGTATATACATATGAATGAGGTACCTTCTCGAAGTATCTAGCTTCTGCCCTAGTTCAGCAATCTCAGCTTCAGCAGCTGCTAGTCTCTGCTGCGACATTGCTTCAGCTTCATTTGCTGCAATTACACGCTGCTCTAGTTTACTTTCATCAAGAGAGAATTTGAGCACATGGACTCGAGCCCATTCAGAAACTTCCCTGTCTCTGGATTCCATCAACTGCCTGTCACCAGGGTAATATGTTATGTAATTACAGCAGAAGTTCCTTTCCCATAAAATAAACGAACTTAACAGTAGGCGATATTCAAATGTTAAATATTTTTCTCCATCATTAAAAAAGAACAGTTGAAACAAAAATCACAAATTTTAGTAGCTAATATAGTAATGTGACAAATGTTAGTTAATGTGAGTCATTACTCATTAATGAGCTACAAGTGATAGCATAAACAAGTAACCTGTGAGGCACTGATAGCTTTAAATTCAAAAAACAATAATACAAAAGACCCCTCTCCAGAACTCACTCCAACAAGAAGTTGACAATATTGAGTACTGACTGCGAAATAAGATAAAACAACCTGGAATCAGCAGACTCATGCTTATACAATTCCAAAAACAGCTTAAGCGCATGCGTATTTTCCTTCAGATCCCGAACCTGTGGTACGTCACTTTAATATGTTAATAAACAACATAGAGACCTTTAATATGTTAATAAACAACACAGAGACACAAATCCAGAGAGTTAAACCTCAAAGTCAAACACTATAGAAATAAATCAGATTATAGTAAAAAACAAGATACGACAAATTAAAGTATTGAACCTTCTTTAACCACAATAGAAAAGTTTAAATAGTTATGAAGGCTTCCTTCAGATCACAAGCCGAAAAGGAAGTTACCGTAGATTGAAGCTCCAATATATCAGATCCAGCACAGGCAGATCTACTTGATGTTTCTTCAATTTTCTGTTCCTAAAAAACAGAATACAAAACTGGCAAATCAGTGAACCAACGTCATAACACTAATCAACTGATTGTACAAGCAAACTACATAACAGTTACTTTTCTTGTAAGGATACTAGAAAGTGAATGAACTTCCGCCCGCAAAGAATGCAAATCTTGGGACGCATCCTTGTGTTTGGACACTTCCCTTTGCATTGTCTGCATTTCCCTAGGTAATGATGACACGAGAGACTTAAATTCCGAAATAACTTGATTCCGACCTAAAAGTAGAAAAAAAAAAGAATTATTCTTTATTTTTTAGAGGCTCAATGGAAAACTGTCTCAAGCATGTTGTGCAGGAATTACAGCACCAGGTTCTCTTGAAGCTTCTTCAAGTTTCAACACCAACATATCTTTTTCATTGCTTAGTTTCTGCAGATCCTTTTCAAGATCAGCAATTCTAGACAAACAATATGCAGAAACCTTTTGGGGAATTTCAGCCAGATCAACTGTTAGATTAAATTGCCTTTCTTGCCAAACAAAGCTATCCATATCGACCTGAAATATGCAAGTAGAAGTTTATGCAAGGATAATCTTTTAGGGAGACCCTTCTGGTATGCAGTAATACAAATCCATTGACCAGTAGCTACCTGCAATTTCTCTACTAATGTTTGGTAGTGATTCAGTTCTGCTTGTGACTTCTGAAGTTGGTCGTTAGCAAGTTGAAAAGCTTTGGAAGAACGAATGCTTTTGAAATCCATCAATATATTCTGGGAACAAAATGTTAAGTATAAAGTAGGTTATACAGGATTTGGCATTATAAGGTATAGGGCTCAACAACAAAATAGCTTTTATGGGACTGCAAGCTGCAATGTTTTTTCCCCCATATTGACAATTCAGAAAATTTAGTTCAGTAAACCTGGAAAGTCGCTAACTTGTTCAGAATTTCAATTCTCTCTTTATGCAGTCTCCTAATTTCCTCCAAACGCTTTGAAATCAATTCCTGTTTACAATAGCGTGTCAAAATTAAGTTCATACTTGTCTAAACAACAGTTTGAAGCTCTGAATAGTCAAAATACGAAGTTTCCATTACCGTTAACTCATTGTGGGTAGCTTCAAGGTCTTGCAGTTCTCTTTGTTTATCCCTAATCTTGTCCACAGTTGCATTTTTGTTTCCTAGTGTGGGAACAAGGATTGGAGTCACTTGCTTATTCTCCCCCTGTGCTTTTAGAGCTGCCAGTTTGTGCTTGCTTTCTTTCAACTTGGCAACAACACTGGTTAATTCCTCTTGAAAAGCAGAAAAGGTACACAAAAATGCTCGAGTTAGTTTTACCTTGGTTCTAGAAAACTGCTGGGTACGAATCAAGAACTGAAACATTATTGGTATGATGACAGGTTTAGCAGTGGCACAGTATGAAAATAGGCAACTATCAAAGTCACCATATATTATTTGCCATAAGGCATTCATGACTGATTTCAGCTAATGGGCTATCTTGACCTGTTTCTGTTAATGTTAATATTAACATCTGATATTGAAGGTACATAACAGAAATCTCGAGTTTGTTGAACTGATAACACTCAACAAAAAACAATATAAAATACCTTTCAGTCGTTTCTGTTCAGCTCTGTTCAAAGCACTCGAATCTCTTTCTTTTTGATAGTTCTCTGCTAACTGCCTGTGTTTCAAGTAAAGGTCATCTACTGTGTGTATCACCTTATAAAGGTTGCATAACATGTCGCTGGTAGCCATGTGCAGTTGCCTGGTGTGTTCTATGGCACACAAATTTAACGAAACTTTTAGCATACATAGATGGAACATGAATGCAACGTTAAAACAGAAAACCAGAACAGACCATTTTCCGGCAACTTTGAGAAAGCAGCAGAAGCAAACTCGTTATTCGCATGCCACAGATCACTTGATGGAACAAATATCCTCCTGAGAACATTAACTGTTGATGATTGTTCAGGAGGAGTATCATTTCCCAGATGACAATTTGGAGTATGACCTGAACTTTCTGCAGCACCAGCCTCCAAAAGCCGTTTGAAAAAATCCGTTTCTAGGGGCAGGCATGTACCACCTGACAAGCAAGAGCTATATGTATATAGGACACAACAAAAGCAGCAAAGCCTTTTCGTCACAAGGAAATTGGCGTAGGCGAGAGATGTATATAGGATACCGAAAAAAAAGAGAAGCTATTGGAACCTGATAAGCAAGAGTTTTATTAATAGCAACGCAAAGGGTATCTAATTATGCTATTGGGACAGATAATAAGTTGCTAAAACCAACCAATAACAGGAAGCTCTGCAGCCAAATATGCAAAATTTGTTGCAAAATAATTTTGAAAGGGTAGCTACAAAGACCACAAATAAAAAGGTTTCACAGAACCTATCGATCACTGCTTCATTTGTAGAGGTAATCTACTATACAAGCAAATCATAGAAATATTTGGTACTCCTTATATAATTCTAGAACAATGCCAGTTCTTATATATTAATAAAGACAGTTTCATACCTTTTTGTACATTGCTGGGCCCTGAAACACATTCCGAATGTGGAGATGCGCTTTTGCACGCAGAAACTGATTCAA
>BCLF01000090.1:1015988-1026567 GCA_001602275.1 Zoysia japonica
AGAGGAGTGTAAGATGTGCAGATGGCATTGCGTTTTGAACGAGGAGCAGGCAGCTGATGTGTGGAAGGTGGGCAGATCCTGTAATTTGACGCAGCATCAGGCCTAGAACTATTCCTGTGCACCAGAATATTGGAAGATGATGAGTGTGCTGGTGATCAGTCAGATGGACGGCCATATGTTAGGTAGCGAACGTAGGTTAGACTGACATCTACCTTGATACAAACTAGATTGCTTACACCGGGAGTGTTCTAACAGTGACTCGGAGCCACACGGTCACACGGCACTCATCCTACACACGAAAGTTACTCTGAGTGACACCACTTAGGCCAGATTTCCCGGTGCCTCCTTTTCCAACAAGTTGCAATAAACATTTCAATCAGAGAAAGTGCTGGACATACCTCCAACCCAAGCAAAAGCAATAGCGATGTCATAGCTGAAAAGATATATAGGACATCAGGAGTCGTCAGATTAATAAACCAGAATGCACCACCCTCCTTAAAAGATACCTTGAAGCATTACAAAACAATGAAACTGTCTATGAGAGAAATAAAGAGAATTTGGTGATGGTGTTGCTGACCTCTCTTCCTAATGGGTGTGCGTAGGGGAGAAATCAGCACGAACTCAGCCAAGGGATTGGATCTCAAAGTATAACGGGAACACCGGAATTTGGTGGATTGGTCGCCGGGCTAGGACATGTTCCCAGCCATGGTGTTGAAGGTAAAACTTCCTTCTCAGAAAGTTCTTTATTCTTTGATGATTACAATTGATCTCCTCCCTGCTTTATATAGATAGTAGGCCTATAGCCTAAACCGACTAGAATAGAAAAACAAACCAAACCAAACCAAACTAAATCTAAACAAACAATAACTACCAGATCTTATCTAATCCTTCTCATCTGTTGCACGTCTCCTCCTTTGGTACCTGTGGCCCACAAAGGAATCCACAACATTTCCCTCCTCCCTAACAAACAGCACGTCCGCGAGCTGTACAGTAGGATACTGGCATGCAAATTCCTACATCTGCTCCCGAGAGGCATCTGTTAGTGGTCTGCCCATCCATTGAACAAGTAATTTCCAGACACCACGTATTATTTTTTCTGGTGTGGGACTGACACGGCCATGTAACAGATCAGGCAATGGCACAACCATTGTTGGTGGTGTTCCTATCAAACTTCTTGAGCAATGAGACATGTAAAACATTGTGGATTCTAGCTTTTGGTGGAAGCTGTAGTTTGTATGACACATCACCAATGCAAGCTACCATCTGAAAAGGCCCATAGAATCTTGGTCCCAGCTTAGATCCAAGGAAAAAAAGAGCGATTGAGTGGGTGCTTCAGCATGTATAAGCGCTGAGCGGCCTAGTTCCGCCTCGTTTCAGCCTATAAGCGGCCACAACGCATGCGTGCCACTTCGGCAAGGAAAGCGGCCCGTGTCAAGATAAGCCTTGTGCGTCAGGTTTGAATACTTTCCTAGTTTAGCTAGTAGCTGTTTTAGAATTAGATCAGTGATTGATAGCCTGATTGGCTCTGATTTTGTTTCCTAGTTTATTTGTATTACTTTCTATGTAATTCTCTATATAAACAAAGGAATAGAACCTGAAAACGCTGTCAAGTTTAGCAGCACCAATTCTTGTGTCTTCTGTGTTCGCGTGAGTCTTGGCCAGGAAACTTTGCCGGCGACATGGTCCGTCGTTATTCAAGCAAGTTCCTAACAAGTGGCATCAGAGCGAGGAGAGTCGATGGCGAGAGGAGGAAAGGGCGAAGGGAGCGGCGACAGGGATGGAGCGATGATCCAGCGGGTAATTCGTGAGGTGGGGAACGGGACTAGCTACCCTGTTCTCACCAAGACCAATTACTCCAACTGGGCGCTGCTCATGAAGGTCAAGCTCAAGGCTCGGGGACTCTGAACCGCCGTCGACAAAGGAGGAGTTGATACTCAGGAGTACATGCAAGCACTCGACATCCTCTGCAGTGCTGTGCCAACAAATATGGTCTCTGCGATCGCCAACAAGAAAACGGAGAAGGAGGCCTGAGAAGCGATCAGGACCATGAGGGTCGGCGGAGATCGTGTCAAGAAGTCCAGGGCACAGTGCGCTGGCAATTCGAGGCTGCGACGTTCCAGGAGGGCGAGACTGTTGAGGATTTCTCTCTTCGGTTGAGCGGAATGGCGGCGACCCTGGAAACGCTCGGCGAGGAGATACCCGAAGACAAGCTGGTCGAGAAGTTGTTTCGGAGCGTGCCTAAGAGATTCCGGCAGATTGTGTTAGCGATTGAAACGCTGCTCGATGTGACCACTCTCACTCTGGCCGACGCTACGGGACGGCTGAAGTCAGCAGAGGAAGCTTTAGACGAACCGCCCACCACGATGGTGCACGAAGGAAAGTTGTACCTGACGGAGGAGGACTGGGATGCTCGCCGGAAGAAGAGGGACGCAGAGAACGGCGGCGGAAGCCCTGGCCGTGGACGCAACAGTGATGGCGGCGGCAGGCGAGGCCGTGGCCGGGGACGCGGCGGCTTTGGAGGGGAGAAAGGCGCGTCATCCAGTGGGGCGGCTGACAGGAGCCGAGATGAATGCCGCAAGTGCGGGAAGCGGGGCCACTGGGCGCGGGACTGCTGGTCAAAGGCCAAGAAGGAGCAGGTCCATACCGTCCAAGAAAAAGAAGCCTCTTTGCTGCTGGTGCAGGCTGAGCCGGCGGCGCCACCACCACAAATGGTGCTGGCGGTAACGCAGCAAAGTGCATGCCAGGACAGCCATTTCGGAGGAGAGCCGATGATGCTGAACGAGCAGAAGGTGCTGGCGCACTTCAACGCTAAGGAGGAGCAAGAAGCAGAGACTTGGGTGGCAGACACCGGGGCCACGAACCATATATCGGGCTCTCAAGCGGTGTTCGCAGACCTTGACACGGCGGTGTTCGGCACCGTGCGCTTCGGGGATGATTCTGTGGCAAGGATCGAAGGGCGAGGCACGGTGGCGCTCATGTGCAAGGATGGCCGGAGAAGGATTTTCACCGGCGTCTACTACATACCAAGGCTCACAACCAACATCATCAGCCTAGGCCACTTGGATGAAATTGGCTATGAGGTGAAGATTGTTTCCGGTGTGATGCAAATCCGTGAGCCTGGTGGACAGCTGCTGGTTCGAGTGCCGCGTCAGGAGAATCGCCTATTCGTGCTGAAACTGAATGTAGCACCATCACCATCAGTGTGCCTCAGTGTTCATGGAAAAGAGGAGACCTGGCGCTGGCATGAACGGCTTGGCCATGTCAACATGGCAGCCTTGAGGAAGATGGCTCGGGAGGAGCTTGTTTGCGGACTGCCACCGATCGGCCAAGTGGAGAAGCTGTGTGAGGCGTGCATGGCAAGAAAACAGAGGCGAACTTCTTTCCCTGGGAAGGCTCAATTCCGGGCACAGCGAGTTCTGGAGCTGGTGCACGGCAATCTCTGTGGACAGATAACTCCAGCAACACCGAGTGGTAACAAGTATTTTCTGCTCCTTGTTGATGATTTCAGTAGATATATTTGGGTAGCCGTGATCCCATCAAAGGATCATGCAGCGGCTGCTATCAAGGAGGTTCAACTCAGGGCTGAAGGAGAAGCTGGAGTGAAATTAAAGGGGTTTTGCACTGACCGGGGAGGAGAATTCACTTCTGCAGAGTTTGCTGAACACTGAATGACAGAAGGAATCCACCGGCAGCACACTGCACCTTACAGTCCACAGCAGAATGGAGTTGTAGAATGCCGAAATGGCACGGTTGTGGCCATGGCAAGGAGCATGTTGATAGGGAAGGGTCTGCCGGGATGGTTTTGGGAAGAAGCTGTGAACACAGCTGTCTATGCCCACAAAAGGTGTTGAGGGGATGACTCCTTTTGAAGCTTCGCACGGAAAGAAGCCAGCAGTGCATCACTTGAGGACTTTCGGTTGCATTGTGTATGTGAGGAACACTAAGCCTCACTTGTAGAAGCTTGAAGACTGTGGGCGCAAGATGATATTTGTGGGCTATGAGAGAGGCACAAAGGCCTGCAGGGCCTATGATCCCATCACAAAACGAGTGCACATAACTCATGATGTGGTGTTTGATGAGAATGATCGATGGGACTGGTCAAGGAGTGGAGGAGAAGAAGTTGCTGCAAGTGAAGAATTCACCATTGAGTATGAAACAGTGGTGACTGGAGTTGGGCAAGGGCCTGAAGAGGAGATGGAGACACAGAAGCTACACCCTAGAAGTTCTGGTATGCAGAGTCCAGAACCACAGCCGCAGGGAACTCCAGATATTGAGTTTGTGTCTCCACCAGCTCAGTTCACTGAGAACCTGGATGCCAGTTATCAGGAAGGTGATCCGGTTCGGTTTAGAGAAATGGAGGACATTATAGGCCCTGGTTCATCTCTAGGTCTGGCTGTGAGAAATGTTGCAGTACGCCTGTTCATGGTGAGTGCAGAGGAACCACCTTCTCTGACTGAAGCAGAGCAAGATGCACGCTGGTGCAAGGCCATGGAGGAGTGACAGGCCATTGAGGAGAATCAGACCTGGACACTCACTAAACTGCCTCAAAATAGGAGAGCCATTAGGCTCAAATGGGTGTTCAAAGTTAAAAAAGATGAAAATGGCAAGGTGGTACGGCATAAAGCATGGCTGGTTGTCAAGGGGTATGCACAGAAGAAGGGGGTGGACTATGATGAGGTGTTTGCACCTGTGGCACGCATGGAGACAGTGAGGACACTTCTTGCTTTGGCAGCTCACCAAGGATGGGAAGTTCACCATATGGATGTCAAATCAGCATTCTTGAATGGTGATCTTGAAGAAGTGTTTGTGCAGCAACCCCCTGGTTTTGAGCTAGCTGGAGAAGAACACAAGGTATACAAACTCCACAAAGCTCTTTATTGTTTACATCAAGCCCCTCGTGCATGGAATCAAAAGTTAGATGCAAGCTTAGTTTCCCTGGGCTTTGTTAAGTGTCCATCTGATCATGCTATCTACTGCCGAGGTAGTGGAATAGACAGACTGGTGGTAGGTGTTTATGTGGATGATCTGGTAATTACTGGCACTTGTGGTAGTATTATCAAGGATTTCAAATAGCAAATGGCTGATACATTCAAGATGAGTGACTTGGGCCTGCTAAGTTATTATCTGGGAATTGAGGTCAAGCAAAGTGAAGAAGGGATTGCTCTGTCACAAGGCAATTATGCAAGAAAGATTCTAGAAAAGGCAGGAATGCTCAATTGCAATCCCTGTCAAGTTCCAATGGAGGCTAAGTTGAAGTTGAGCAGGAAAAGTCAGAACCCCTATGTTGATGCAACTGAGTACAGAAGCCTAGTTGGGAGCTTGAGATACTTGGTTCACACCAGACCTGATCTAGCATTTGCTGTTGGGTATGTGAGCAGATTTATGGAGGAGCCACACTCAGAGCACCTTGCAGCAGTGAAGCATATTCTGAGGTATATTGTTGGAACATGTGAATGGGGACTTTGGTATGGCAAGAAGAAGGAGGAGCAGCCAAGGTTGGTTGGTTTCAGTGACAGTGATCTAGCTGGTGACATTGACAGCAGGAAGAGCACTTCTGGAATTATTTTCTTCCTTGGTGATAGTCCAGTGAGTTGGGTTTCCACAAAGCAGAAAATGGTGGCTTTGTCTAGCTGTGAAGCAGAGTATATAGATGCAACCACTGCTGCATGTCAAGGTGTTTGGCTAGTTAGATTGATTGGGAAAATTTTGGATGCTGCAGTCGACAGGCCAGTGATTCTTGTTGACAACAAGTCTACAATATCTTTGGTCAAGAATCCAGTGCACCATGACCGAAGCAAGCATATTGATATAAGATTTCACTTTATCGGGGAATTTGTGCAGAGAGGCTAGATCGAGGTCACTTTTATCAGAACTGAGAAACAGCTAGATGATGTTTTGACAAAACCGCTCTATAAGCTCAAGTTCAGAGAGATGTGCCAGAAGATAGGCCTGAAGCAAAAGAAATAGTGGGCGCCACAAGGCTTAGGAGGAGATTGTCAAGATAAGCCTTGTGCGTCAGGTTTGAATACTTTCCTAGTTTAGCTAGTAGCTGTTTTAGAATTAGATCAGTGATTGATAGCCTGATTGGCTCTAATTTTGTTTCCTAGTTTATTTGTATTACTTTCCATGAAATTCTCTATATAAGCAAAGGAATAGAACTTGAAAACGCTGCCAAGTTTAGCAGCACCAATTCTTGTGTCTTCTGTATTCGCGTGAGTCTTGGCCAGGGAACTTTTCTTGTAGGATGGCAACAGGTGATTCTGGGGTGACATCCCTCACAGGAGCTCAAACAGAAGCAGCAGCAACAGAACAAGTAACATAGCAAGTGGTTCTCAAAAGAAAATCAGATGATGTAGGATGGGAGTATGGGGTTCTAGTTGATCCTATGAACAAAGAAAAGGTCCAGAGCTTGATTTGTGGCCATGTTAGTTCAGGAGGGATTTATCGTCTAAAGCAACATGTAGCACACATTGGGAGTGCTATGGTAAGTGTAAGAAAAGCTCACAAGAGGCTAAAGATAGGTGTAAGAAATTACTTGAGGAGGTAACAAGGAAGAGGAGGGAGAAGATAGCACGTGACCAGAATCTGAGAGAAGAAGTGAATGTTTCTCGAGTTGGAGGAGAGCCGGAGGATGAATCAACTGTGTTGGAAGTTCAGAGCCTCACAAATTAGGTCCAATTGATAAGTGGACAAGAACAATTGATCCTAAAACTACACAAGTTGAAGCTTTGAAGCAGCAAAAGATCAACCAAGAACTTTGGAAGCAAAGAACTCATGAGGTGCAACAATATGTTGCAAGATGGATGTACACACATGGTAAGTAACATTGCTACCATTTATTGTTTTGTAACTTTTGTTTTCGTTTTCAACATGATATCTTGCTTGTTGTTGGTTAACATATAATTAATTGTATTCCTTGATAGCCATACCATTCAATGCTATCAACAATGATGAGTTTATACAAATGTGTGAAGCAATTGGTCAATTTGGACCTGGCTTTGAGCCACCTTCTCAAGACCATCTAAGGGGAGGAGTTCTTTTGAGTGAGGAGTATGAAAGAACAAAGAATTTGGTGAAAGAACATGATGCTGAAAAAATGAAGAATGAATGTTCTATCATGACAGATGCTTGGTCAGATAGGAAGAGGAGAAGCATAATGAATCTGGTCATAAACTATGCTAGTGGAACAACTTTCTTGAGCTCAAAGGAGATGTCAAATGTGTCACACACAAGTGGAGTCATATCTGAGCTAGTGGACAAAGCAATTGAAGATGTTGGTGAAGATGAGGTGGTCCAAGTATTGACAGACAATGCTTCTAATAACATGGGAGCCAAAAAGCTATTGTTTGCTAAAAGGCCAAGCATATTTTGGAGTTCTTGTGGGTCTCACACAATCAACTTGATGATGCAAGGAATTGGCAGCCTGCCAAGGTTCAAGAAGGTGCTTGACCAAGCAAAGGCTTTCACCACCTTTGTCTATGGGCACACACTAACCTTGGAATGCATGAGGTACTTCATAGGTGGGAGAGAAATAATAAGGCTTGGTGTGACTAGATTTTGCTTCAGCTTCTTACTTTGAGCAGCATTTTGTAGAAGAAAGATGAGCTAAAAAAGATGGTCGTTCATAGCAAGTGGGACACATTGAAAGATGTGAAGTCAAAAAAAGGAAAGGATGCAAACAGCTACAATAAGTGTGCTTGAGTGTTTTTGAGCCTCTAGTAAAGGTGCTTCGTTTGGTTGATGGGGATGTGAAGCCATCTATGGGCTTCCAATTTGGAGAATTGGCCAAGGCAAGGAGAGAAATAAAACAGTGCTATGGAAACATGGAGGATCACTACAAAGATGTCATGGCTATTGTTGACAAGAAGATGAAGGGAAGACTTGATTCTCCACTGCACTTGGCTGCATATTTGCTGAATCCATACTGCAGTTATGCCGATGCTTTAATATTTGATGATGGCACAGTAATAGAAGGATTTATCAACTGTGTTGAGACATTTTATTATGGTGATGAGTACAAGCAAAATCAGGTTGTGAATACTGAACTGAGGATATTTCAAAGTAGAGAAGGTTTATTTGCTAAGAAGCTTGGTAGGACTTGTCAAAATTTTGATTATAATCCATGTAACAAATTAACTTGTCTTAGACTCAAATATTTTTCATTCTGCATGGTATTATAAATTTAAACCAATTCACTATTCTTTTAGCATCATGGTGGAGACTATATGGAACCGAAGCACCCGGTTTACAAAAGATGGCTATAAGAATCCTCTCAATAACTTCAAGTTCCTCTGGTTGTGAAAGGAATTAGAGCATTTTTGAAATGGTTAGACACTTAATCTGAAATCTGAAACATTTAATTCTCTTAATCTGAAATCTAAAATATTTAATTCTCTCTATAATCTCATGACATGTTTGTTTTCATATTGACTTAATAGATACATACCAAGAGAAGGAATAGGCTAACTACTGAACGCCTCAATGCTTTTGTTTACATCCAATTCAATTCCAAACTGATGAGCAAGAGGGAAAAGATCAAGAACAAGAAGATCAGTGATGTCCTCTTATCTAGTGAAACAAGTAAAGCTCAAGGATTTCTGTTTGAGGCTGGTGATGATTGTGCAATGGTTGTCTATAGAGATAAGGAAGATGGTGAAATGCCTGGCACAAATATTCCTTGGTCTGTTATTGAAGAATCAATGGGAGTGGAGGAACAGCTTAAGGTGCGTCGTAGCTCAAGAGTGAGAGGGCTCTATGCAGAAGAGGAATTCAAGGCCGAAGAAGAGGAGTTTGAGGAAGATGATGAAGACATGGATGGAGATTGAGGGGGGGGGAGCCTAACTGAATTATTGTTTTATTTTTACTTTTCAATCTATAATTCACTTATGAGTGCAACTATCATGTAAGTTTTAATTCTGAACCTAAACCACTACGAAAGTAGCATGCAACATGGGATCTATACCTTTCATGTGCTCAGTTGATTTATTGCTTCCTTTTGTACTTAAAAGGTGCCGGTATATTCTGAAAGAGCCTAGGAGATTAATTCAGATAGGTACTATTTTTTTTGAATTTTTTTAATAATATTTAGCACTTTGGTTATTCAAATTTTCAATGTATCTGATATTTGTCATCTTTGTGCTACTTTTAGGGACAAGAGCTGGTCAAGAAGTTAATAACATGAAGCCAGCTAGGCAAGAATTGCATAGAAAACAACCTCATAATACAACCAAGGTATGCATGTACTTCTTTTTATTTACAGTATTTACAAATAAGCATTCCACCGCCGCTATAACTTTCTGTGCACTGGTCAATCTGCGCACCGCTTCGGCCATCACCACTCCCAAATTTGTCGCGACTCCGGTGGAATGCTTCGGCCGCCTCTCATTCAGGGAAGGACGAATCCTCCTCTGATTCCCGCTGCTCCTCCATGCGTGAGATCCTCTGATCATGAGTATCAAGAAGCTTGTTTAAAGTTGACATCTGCCCCAAGATCTTGATACTGAAATCCATCAATTGTTCCAGTTTCTGATTCACAGTCGGGGACACCTCAGGATCAGTACCCTTGCCGAACATTGCTATCGATGCAAGGGTTGAATCTGATACCAAATGTTGATGACCTCTCTTCCTAATGGGTGTGCGCAGGGGAGAAACCAGCAAGGACTTAACCAAGGGATTGGATCTGTAAAGTATAACGAGAACACTGGAATTTGGTGGACTGGTCGCCGGGCAGGGGCATATTCCCAGCCACGACGTCGAAGGTAAAATTTCCTCCTCAGAAAGTTCTTTATTCTTCGATGATTTTAATTGATCTCCTCCTTGCTTTATATAGACATCAAGCCTATAGCCTAAACTGACTAAGAACAAAAAAACAAACCAAAACAAAATGAGCTAAATCTAAATAAACAATAAATACCAGATCTTATCTAATCCTTCCCATCTGTTGCACACCTCCTCTTTTGGTACTTGCGGCCCACAAAGGAATCCACAACAGATGGTGGTAAGAACAAGCACATCAAAGGTTAGTATAGGGCATCAACTTACAGCAAAATAAAGAGCCATAAAAGTGTAGGGCACCAAAATCATAATAAATGTCGGAATACCCAACCTGTATGAAAGAAAACACATGTATTTAGACTTGGGATTCTTCAGTGCTTAAAATATTGGGTTATAAGTATATGCTTTATAATATCACAATATAAACATAAGTACATCATTCTCCATAGATCCATACCTTTTAAATAGTGCTTTTTGCAGAGATTCTTGTCATGTTTTCTCATCATTAGTCTGTAGGAAGGTTGGGTATATACAAGTTTTTAGGCAGTAAAATTAAAAGACTGGAAAGTGAAAAAAAGAAAACAGATTCATGAACATTAAATTTTCTGGTTGCAACAAATACGGATAATACCATGGCACATACACTGTCGCACAGCTTCTTAGCTTTGGAGAATCCATTTTGCATCATCTTTATGTGGGCAAAGGTTAAAATAATCAAAATAGGAACTCTGTAAGTTCACAAAAGAAACAAGATTAAGACTGCTATACTCATCTTAATATGTTAAAACTTAAAAGGTGCGATGTC
>BCLF01000090.1:1030020-1041317 GCA_001602275.1 Zoysia japonica
TTTATCATATTTATAATATAATATGCATTACATGAAAACAAAGTTTTTCACCGAGTTCTAGTAACTAAGAAATTTGGTTACTAAATATTGATAAATAGTTAAGATTTTATTTTTATTTGGGATAATTTTTAGTGACCAATGTATTGATTATTTATTACTAAGAGTTCCATAGTTGCTATATAATTTTAGTGACAAACATATATATTTGTTAATCATTATATACATATAATGATAAAATTTTTTTGTTACCAAAGTGCCACCAAAACTTTTTGTGACAAAATATCTATAGTGACTAATAGCGATCAATTGCCTTGGGAAAAAACATTTTTCTTGTAGTTATCAGGGGGATTTAGTTCATTTTGAGAGTTCTTAAGGAAAAAACATTTTTCTTGTAGTTATCAGAGGGATTTAGTTTATTTTGAGAGTTCTCGACCATTTAATGATCGGAAAAATAACTTACCTCCAGTTTACGTGGGTCTTATGGCGCAATCTCTGTCGAGTGGCGGCACTGATAGTATGAAGGAGAAGAGAGACATAATCTCGTTTTGCTCTGTCGTTTCACTTAGTTGTGAACTGCGATAGGCAATATATTGACTTCACATTGACTATTTTAAAAGATACTGATGACATATATAGGATGGACGATCTAAGATTAGAGTCACCTCGTTGAAGATGGAGCAAGGAATGATAGGAAACACATTGAGCCCCTAAGATTAGTGGTCTTGTCGGTTTCCAATCCGGTTGTAGCTTCGCTCTGGTGACGACACTAGGACTACGGGCAACGCCACTTCCTCATCCTCTTCGCCGGTCTGAACATCGGGACTAGGCGCGCATTATGGGCTCGCCGAACAGTTGTGGAGCAGATGGCGTGCCCATTGTGGACTGAGACCTCATCTGAGTGGTTCAGGCAGGGACAGAGCTCGGCGTCACGGTCTGTGCACGGAGGGAACCATCAGCAGACGTCAGCAAGCTCCTGGTGCCTCTCTTTCTAATCCGCTCCCATAGCTTTGGGTTTTGGCCTTGCCATTGCCATGTGTGTCCGTGTTCTGTTTCATCTTGTGCTAGTTGGAGATGACAGAACTTTCCGTAGCTTGTTGTTCTAGTACCATTTAATACACGTGTCTAAGCATATACTAGTATACTACAGTACTGTGAGGAAATAAGCAACTTTAATTTGACCCTCTACCTGCAGAAAATTAATCGCGAGATATATATGTCATGATTCATGAAGATGGGTAGGTGCCCCTCGGTTATCAGTCCTAGTAATACATTGACCTGCTTCGCTATGATTAGCGAAGGGAAAAAAATTCCATAAAGGATCGCACCACCAGAGCAATGCTATGTACCATCCCCCTTGACGTCAACCAGTGATCATTAAAAATTCCATAACTATTTTGACATATGTAGCTCCTTAACTATTTTAACTGAACGGGGTTAAGCTATTACTCCCTCCGTCTCATAATAATTGATATTTTTAATTTTTTGAAATTGACATTTGACTTTACGAATATAAAAAAAAGACATAGTTAAAGTATTTCTAACAAAGAATTATTTCACAATAAAATAAATAATATTTTTATAATTTTTTTGAATAAAACAAATGGGACGGAGGGATTACAAATTGTCCAAAGTTGACATCGGCGACAACTGAAAGTGCATGCTGACCCAAGCAGTTAGGAGAGTGATCACGGGCTTGACTCTGGTGATAAACGTCTGCCAAATCCCTCGCCTGTTGTCGTGAGAGAGAACTAAGAGGCCATGTTCGCCTGTTGTCTGTGCACGGACGGAACCATCAGCAGAGCAGACCTCGTCAAGCTCCTGGTGCCTCTCTTTCCGATCCGCTCCTGTCGCTTTGGGCTCTGGCTCTGCCATGTGTCGGCCTCCGCTACATCTATTCATCTTCTAGCTGCTAGTAGCTGAAACTGCCGGCATTTTGGTTGCTTTTTCTACTCCCTTTCTTCCATTTTATAAATCATTTTAGATCTAAGCACAGGAATTAAAAAATAAAAAAAGTGGAATATTGTGAAAACAAAGAGAGATACAGTGGAGATGGATTAAAAAAGAAAAAGGTGTATCAGGAAAGAAGAATGACTTATAAAGTAATTTGGGAAAAATTTAAAAGTTTAGAATGATTTATAATTTAGAATGAAGGGAGTACACCCTCTCTGTTTCAAATTATAAGTTACTCTGAAATTTTCAAAAAAATTTAAATTATAAGTTGTTCTCACTTTTTCGAGACAACTTTTCTCTTCACACTACATCTCTACTCTATCTCTCTCCTCATTTTCAAAACGTCCCACCATTTTTAATTTTTTTAATTCCTATATCCGAACCCAAAATGACTTATAAAATAGTTTGAAGGGAGTAGCATTTAACAACTGCATAGGCAGCCATTACTGTTTCTAAAAGTAGGGGTGTCAATACCTGCACTTAAGGTTGATCTGTGAACCTTTTTAGTTAAAAATAATGAACTAGTTTTTTAAAATCAGAGGAGATTTTGAAAAGTTAGTTCATTTTGTTGAGCTAAAATGGTTCGGAGAGTAACCTAATTATTTTTAGTTTTCACCCCTAACTGAAAGTGCACGGTGGCACCGCCGAGCCAATTGTAGTCCAGCTTGGGCCGTGCCCCCACCCCCCCTCTCCCAACGGCCCATAAAAAAATTCAAAAAGATGCATTTTAGTATCTATTTGTCCTATTGATCTCTTTATTTAACTTATGTATGTGGACTTAACTCAGTTCTCTGTATCTGCATGACTACTAAGGGAAGAGAAGTGTTGTAGGAGTATCCATTATCCCATTCCCAACCGGACCCAAGTCCAATTCAGCGCCAATGTGGAAGGCAAAGGGAATGAAAAGCTAGTGCCTAAATCATCTCATGCAGTCTTCTGATTCGTGGGCTCCACTTGCTTCTCATTGCTAGTAGCAATTAGTACTGTAGGCTACAAGCGGCAAAACCGTAGGTCGCAGCCTGGCCGATCGATGGTCGTGTGTCAAGACGGGTGTGCAAGCTACTAGTGCGGTGGTGCCTCCCTTTCCAACGAGATACGCTTTCAACACTTGGAACATGTTTGGTTTAGCTAATTTGCTACGTAAATAGCTTACAGTGTTACCTAATAACGTTCTTTTTACGTTTGGTTGAACCTGTCCGTGATTAGCTTCACAAAACGGGTACCGGTCCTGCACCCCTGGAAACCCATCTCATCCATTCCTCTCCCTCGCCATAAATCTCTCTCATCTCCTCCAAAACGGCCGCATCTCTAGATAGCTTTTTCTCCTTCCCGTACCAGCACCGCCGGCGGAGGCCGTGCTCCGCCCCTCGCCTTGCCCCCACGCGCCGAATCCCCACCTCCCCCTCCAGCCACAGCCCGCCCCGCAGCTGGCCAGAAGACGCACCGCTGTTGGCCATGAAGCAGTCTTTCCCAGAGGTGATGGTGATGGTGAGGAAGGGCAACCCACCCCCCCCTCCAGTCGTGGCCCGCACTGCAGCCGGACCTCCCTTCCCTCTCCTTGGCGGCGACGGGTGGGCACGATGCAATGTCGATGACGGTGAGGCGGCGCCCCTGCAGTCTTTCCCAGAGGTGACGGCAAGGAAGGACGGCTCACCCTGCCGCCGGACCTCTCATTCCTCTCCTTGGTAGCGAGCGCGCGCCTGGTGCAGCGTCAGTGAGGCGGCGCCTCAACAGGCATCGCTGCCACCCCCCCGCGCACGTTTGCCGCGAAGCTGCGCACAGCGCACCTGAGTAGTAAACCAAGCACGATAATGCTATCTAATACCATTACTCTGTTCAGACCAAACACAGAGTGTAATCATCGTTCCCAGCCCTAATGCCCCTGCATTTCGTTACCGTTGATGTTGACGGTACCAGACCATGTACCAAACACCACCTTAGGGTTATCCAATCCTCACGGATGCAGATTTTTTCATTAATGTGAGTGCATTAAAAGCTAATGACATATAGATCTGATCTCACATGTCATTGCTCCATTCACTAATGCAGAGGATCTCTATCTAATCTCTAGTGTCATAATTTGATTAATGCTATATATGTCTGTGGTTTGTAAGTTCTCATCTTATGCGAGTTGAAGATTTGACAGAACCTTTTGTAGCTTGTTCTTCTAGTACCATTTAACAAGTACACGTGTCTGGTCCTGTGACGAAAATAATCAACCTTAATTTGACCCTAGCTATCTGCAGAAAGAGATACTCCCTCCGTCTTATTATAAGTAACATTTTTGATTTTTTTTAAATCAATCTTTGATCATTTGTTTTATTCAAAAATTTTGAAAAAATATTATTTATTTTATTGTAAAATGATTTATTATTAAAAATACTTTAAACTTGGCTTATTACTTTTGTATTTTTTAAGTTTTTTTTAATAAAATAAATAGTCAAAGATTGATTTTGAAAAATCAAAAACATCAGACGGAGACGGAGGAAGTATATCACGAAGACCGGTAGGTGTCCCGCGGGAGGCTGGTACCAGAGTTAGATGGGGGCGAATTTGTTTATTACATTTATCAGTGTTAGTAATACATTGACCTGCTTCGCTATGATTAGCAAAGGCAAAAAAAAATCCGTAAAGGATCTCACCTCCAGAGTAATGTCAAGTACTACCATCACCCTCACGTCAACCAATGACAATTAAAAATTCCATAACTATTTTGACCCAAGCCGTCAGGAGAGTGTTGGGCTTGACTTTGCGGTGATAAAAATCTGCCAAATCCCTCGCCAGTTGTCGTGAGAGAACTGAGTTTAGGTCAGAGAGGCAATGCTCGGGTCAGGCAACAACCAAGCCCGACATTTGAGTCTGCGCCCACGCTTGGTGCCGTCATGGGGTGCACTGTGGAAGAAATCAGCCTCGCATGGCTCAGTCTCCTGGTGCCTCTCTCGCAGATGATCCACTCCTTGGGCTTCACCACTGCCATCTGTTCGCCTACGCTATATATGCGTATAAATAACTCCATGTTCTGTTCGTTTTCTACGAGTTGAATCTTACTGAACTCTAGTCGCTTGGTCTATACTCCTACTAGAGCTGAAAACGATGGGAAACGATCGAAAAAATGCTTTACTATTTTTATTTGCACATTTCAAACACCAGACAGAAACAAAAACAGAAAAGTCGAAAACGAAAATGGTCGAAAAAAAATACAAGGTTTCGAAAATAAAACAATTTAGATGGTAATGCATCGGTCGGTAACCGAAATCAATTCAGAAATGTAATAACATAAATGTCATTGAAAAATAAATTCAAACAAGAGATTGTTTGGTTTGTAACTTTTATTTTTTATTTTTCTTAAAACCTGTTAAATGAAATCTCATTTTGTAGATTTAATTGCAAAAATATAAATTCGCAAATGAAATATTAATTGAATTTACTAGTATATTAAGAAATATCATCATTTAAAAATGGTAAACATTATTTTGAGGTTTCAGTGCAGCAACCTCTGCTCCCGCTGGTGCTGAAACATACGTCCCACGTTTCTTTCCTTCCAGTGAGGCTGAACCGATAGCTACCATCCGATTCATCAATGAGTTTAAGCTAATTTTCATATTTAGAGAAAATGGTGAAAAAGAGAAAAAAAATGGGTAAAATGGAATTCCGCTGAAACAGTCGAAAAATGGCCATACTATTTTTTTGTTACCATTTCCATTTTTTGTTTTACTGTTTTTGTCTGTTTTCATATTTTTCCCCTATCGAAAATAGTACGATAAAAATGGTAAACAAAACGCAGTCGAAACGAAAAATTTCTATACCGTTTTCAGCCCTAACTCCTACCATTTAACAAGTGCGCGCATCATCAACCTACTCCATCCGTCGGCTTATTAGCTTGAGTGAATTGCACATAACACTACTTTTTGAGCCATGTTGTCACATTATACTAGGTTTTAGCTTTTATTGCACATTGCACCAGATTTTAGCTTAAAATTTTTCACTTTGCACCACTTTTTAGCATTTTGCATTTCTATTATCATTTGTTTAGTAATTTCAATTGTTCAGTTAATTTAGTGGTAAGAACTGGTGCAGTAATTTCCTGTCGTTATAAGTAGTAACTTTTAGAATTGGTTCAATAATTTTCAATTGTTCTAGAAGTAAGTAATAATTTTTAGAATTGATTCAGTAATTTTTAGTCATATAATAATTTCAGATTTAGTAATTTTAGTTGTTCAGTAAGCTACAAAACTTGTTCAGTAATTTCCAGTCATTAAGTAATTTTAGTAAGTTTAAGTAAATTTTAGAATTGGTTCAGTAATTTTCAGTCATTCAATAATTTTAATAAGTTTAGTAACTTTTAGAATTGCTTCAGTAATTTTTGATCGTTTGGTAATTTTAGTATGTGGCAGAATTGGTTCAATAATATTTAGTCATTCAATATCAATAAGTTCAATAATTTGCAGAGCTTATTCAGCGATTTCAGTCATTTAATAATTTTTAGCTTGTAGAACTGGTTCAGTAATTTTGAATGATGCTAAAAAGTGGTGCAAAGTGAAAATTTTTAGATTAAAATCTGATGCAATGTGCCACAAGTGCTAGAACCTAGATAATTAGATAATATGACTCCAAAAAGTAGTGTTTTGTGCAATTCACTCTATTAGCTTATATAAGGAAGGATTCCTGGCTATTTTAATTTGTCTGAAGTTTTTAGCATTTGTAAGTGGGTCCACGTGCACATAGAGGCATAGTGGTCATCCAGATGGAAAGTACTTTCACAGTTTCACTTTGAACTCGGGTTCATCTCGTTCTCGTAGCTCGTAACCTCGTAGGTGAACAGGAATGAAGGCAAAAACGCTGTTTCACAGTTTCACAGCTTATCTTGTGGCCAGTGGAGGAGCCAAGTTCACCTTAGATCAGGTGCTAAAATCATCAAGAGTAAGTAACGTTTAAATATTTGTAAGCTACTTTTTACCATTTTCTTCACTACTTATAAAAGCGCGAGCTGGTAGTCGTCGGTGTCTCGTCTGCGCTCCGCGTTCCCACTGAAAACGTGCGCCGACAGGTGGGCCCGCCTGCACGGTCTGGGAACCCACTCGCGTCGTCTCCGAAGCCCCCAGCGCCGACGAGTGGGCCCACCACTTCTCTGCACCGGCACCACATCTCCCACGCCCGACCTTTCGACGCCGGCCGACTCCCACCGCTCGTGCCGGGCTCCGCGCGGGACCCAGCCCCCACGGTGGCTCCACCTGGCTCCGCTCCCTACGCCGGCGGCTCCTCCCTAGAGCGGTGCTTCCCGGCGCACTTGCATCGTGCCCCGTCGGCCCCGATTTCTCGCCCCGCAGCTCCGTCGTGCCTTCCCTACCGCTCCCGGCTCCGCCTGGCAACGGCGCGTGAAGGGGAAATATGAGAGAGCAAGAGCATCGCGGGTGAGGAGAAGAAGGCGAGGAAATTATGGGGATTCCTCCCCTCCCGTTCTGCTGCGGGCTCAGGCGGGGCTCTGTTTCTCTATCGCAGCTCCCCACATCACGCGCCGCTGCAACCCCATTCCCCCCGCCCCCATCTATTCCTCTGTTCCGTGGTGGTTCTCCCCTTGGCTGGATTGCCCGGGCAGGCTCACCACAGTGACTCGCATGATTGCTTGCTCCATCGATCCACTAATCCTTTCCACTCGGTTGCGCATACTAGAACAAGGCGCACATGAACAGCAAGGTGCTGCTGCTCTTGGTCTCCTTCAACCGCGCCAAATGCACAGGCACCAAGCTGACCGCAGCCGCAACCCGCGGTACCCTCCTCGACGACTGCTCCCGTAGGCACTGAGCAGTGGGCTGCATGATGGAAGGCGTGGTATTCCTATGGAGACATCGGCCTTTGGTGCTGTGAGGATCAGTCGCGTGCTCTACCAGGGCAGAGGACCAGACCATGTAGATGTTGTCCGCAACGAGCTGACTTTGTTTGATTTTTTTTTTCTTCTGTGATCTGATTCAAGCGTTTTGCAGGTTCGATGAAGATTGCTGGAATTTTGCACCTGTCAAGTTTCCGGATTTTGGTGCCGGGCCAAGCTCAGGACTTTGGTGAGTATGCCTTACTTTACTGTTCTTGCAAAGAGTATGTTTGCACATTCCTGATATGGCTATACTAATGCAGGGCAGTGAGGGCAGCGTGGCCTAAGTCAATAGAGAAGGTTAATCTAATCGAGCTTCGAAGGAAATGCAGAGCAGGACAGACTTCTTGACAGTACTTTACTTAGCTCCTGCTTTTGCTTACATAACGTGATTCATTTAAATATGAGTAATATTGCGTTGGAAGCATTTATGAGTTTAGAATTTAAAAAAAGATAATTAACTATTTATATGCAAAATGAGTTATATATTTTGTAAATTTAAGGGGTTTGTATACAAATGAAATAAAGTAGATTGAACTGCTTACAGTTGATTTAAGTCGTGAATAAAAAAAAGGTCATTACTGATCTTGTCGTGTGGCTATGGTGATGCTTCAACGTCAAACTAACTTTTGGTTGCTGTGTTCATAGTTTTTGAACTTTTATCACTGAACTCAGGAGTAAATGTTAATTGTTTTTTTACTTGCTAAATATTTATAGGTTTGAAGGGGTTGCCACTTATCCACAGCCACTTTCATATTTAAGCTTTCCATCCACATTGTAAACAATGCTTGCTACTGCCAAGGACTAGCAATAAAACTTAACGTAGACAAAATATTCCCATCTATCTTTTATGCTTTTCCAGTCAAATGGTAAAATTAATAGTTGCTCTGTTCAACCGTATGTAGTAGGTAAAATCTTAGGAACCAGAATATACATTTTTCTAATTGAATCTTTTTTCTTGTATCTGAGAGTTGTGCTTACATTTGCAGTTTTAAATCAAAAAACATTGTATGACGCATACAAAAAGAGGATAAGTTAACATCGCGGCGTACAATAAAGCAAAGGAAACTGATCCTGAATTCTGTCATGGTGCGTCAAGTCTCCAATACGGGAGCTGCAACGGTGCCATAATGTCGAAAAATCCTTTGTTATCTTGTGTAAGAGTCATGGAAAGGAGTAATTAATTGAATATTTGGTGTTTCGCCTTGCACATGTATCTAAGGTTCCAGAGGAAATCATTGACAGAATGGTCAAAGAACTCAGGGAGCAGGAAGAGAAGTGGAAATCCTTCAGTGACAGGCGTAAGTTTAATGAGGACAAGAACATAGACTCTATCAATGATAGGAACGAGCACTTCAAAAAGAAGGAACATATGTCAGAGGGTTTTACATTGCCTCTCTCCTTTTAGCAGTATGCACTTCGATCTGGATATTGCAAGGGTTCATGAATTAAAATAGAGGTAATTTGTGATGTTGCAATATTTTGATATTGTAGTGCTTTTGGACTTGCGATGGATGATTATGGTATAAATTGTTTTATATGGTTGTGTAATACCTAAACTGGTCGCTGTGGTTGTTTGTTTCCAAATAAAGTGTTGCAAACCATCAAATTGTTTTTTACTCGTAGCGGAGCACGGACATTTGACTAGTAAACAGCAGAAACAGCTACAGGACCGAATTTGCAGCAGCGGCAGCACCGGCCCTGCCTCCGCCACTGCTCGTGGCCTTGAAAGGAGGTGTAAATGGGACGTAGAGCAGGAATGAAGGCAAAAACGCCGTTCATGGGGGTGAATCCGGTCCAACTGTTTTCATCATGATTCTTTTGTCCTTAAGAATATAAATAGTTTAATTAGGTAGCTCCGGCTAACAAAATTTCGCACACCTTCATGTTCATGGTGTGAAGAATTCAGAGGCGTTGGAAGGTGGAGGAAACGCCGTCGCTGGCGTGTTTCGTGTTAATTCTTATTGTTACTGGAAGAGCCCCGGCCATGGTTACATATAGGCAGATGACGCACCAAATAAAAGGTCAGAAGATAAATCAGGTAACAAACCTATCTCTTTCCTATTTTCTTGCTAACTACCTAATCTCCTGGAACCTTCTATCCTTGGCGTGTACGTTACAATCATTTGAATTCTAACACTCCCCCTCAATTGAAACTTCCTAAGTTGAGATTGTTCTTAAACATCTCCAGATTCCGCACAGGTAATGGTTTGATAAACCCATCTGCAACTTGATCCTTTGTAGAGATGTACTCAATATCAAGTAGTCTTCTTGCTACTGTTCACAGACAAAATGATAGTCAACTTCAATATGTTTGGTTCTAGCATGGAAGACTGGATTTGCTGATAGGTACTTAGCCCCAATATTATCACACCACAATTTTGCTGTTCTTGGAGCTTGAATGCCCAATTCATATAGCAGTGTTTGTATCCACATCACCTCGGCAATAGTATTAGCTACTGCTTTATATTCAGCTTCTGTACTTGACCTTGATACTGTAGATTGTTTCCTGGCACTCCAAGAAATAAGATTAGATCCTAGAAACACTGCAAACCCTCCAGTTGATCGTCTGTCATCTTGATCTCCAGCCCAATCTGCATCTGAAAAAGCACTTACAAGCAGAGAGGATGATTTACATATTTTAAGTCCAATCTGCAGAGTATGTTTGAGATATCTTAATATCCGTTTTACTGCAGCCCAGTGATCAGTAGTAGGAGCATGAAGGTATTGACAGACCTTGTTAACAGCAAAGGAAATATCTGGTCGGGTTAATGTCAAATATTGTAGACTTCCTACAGTGCTTCTGTATGCCGCAATATCTTTTGGACCAAGAGGATTACCTTTATGTGCAGACAGTTTTTCTGAGGTGGATAGTGGTGAACTGACCTGTTTGCATTCCATCATGTTTGCACGCTGTAACACATCCTTGGTATATTTTTCTTGAGTTAACAGAATTCCATTTCTTATCTTCTTAACTTCTATGCCGAGGAAGAAGTGCAGATCACCTAAGTCCTTGAGGGCAAACTCCTTTCCCAAATCTTGTAATAATTTTGATGTGGCTTCCTTAGTAGAGCTGGCAACAATTATATCATCAACATAAATAAGTATAAACATGGTAATTGATCCCTTTTGATATTGGAATAAGGAAGTATCTGCCTTTGATGGTTTAAACCTCAGCTGACACAACTTATTGCTTAGCCTTGAATACCAAGCTCTTGGTGCTTGTTTAAGCCCATATAAAGCTTTATCAAGTTTACAGATATATCCATTGTGTGACCTGTTCTCATAACCAGGTGGCTGTTTCATATAAACATCTTCTTCTAAGTACCCGTGAAGAAAAGCGTTTTGGACATCTAACTGACGTAGACTCCACCCTCTAGACACAGCAATAGAGAGTATAGTTCTGATGGTGGCTGGTTTTACCACTGGACTAAAGGTGTCTTCATAATCAATACCATATCTTTGTTTAAATCCCTTTGCT
>BCLF01000090.1:1043965-1068266 GCA_001602275.1 Zoysia japonica
TACCACGACCACGATTGGCCATGTGGGCATAGGAGCCGCCATCTTGCAGCTCCAATCTGGTCTCGAAACTGAGTAACTGAGAGTATAACTCAGGAATCGAGATGGAGTCAGTTCTAGCAGTGATCGACGTCACTACTGGATTGTAGTCAGCATCAAGTCCATTGCAGATGTGTGCTGCTAATTCTTCATCATCCAAGGGCTTCCCAACAGCCGCCATCTCATCTGCAAATCCCTTCATCTTGGCAACATAATCTGTAATAGACATATTACCTTTCTTTGTAGTAGTGAGAGCAAGTCTCACATTCATCGTCTTGGCGCGGGTCTGTGCAGAGAACATTTTCTCCACGGTCGACCAAGCTTGTTCCGCCGTCTCTGCTGCGATGATTTGCGCCTGGACTTCCTTCCCAGCACTTGAGAGGATAAGCCCAAGGATCTGTTGATCCCGAGCGTACCAAACTTCATATGCCGGATTGGAATTTGTGACGTTCGTGCCATCAGTTTTCTTCTCAGCAACTTCAGGTTCAGGAGCCTTGGCTTTGCCATTGATGTGTCCCTCGTAACGAGCGCCGCGGATCGCGGCAAGAACCTGTGCTCGCCATAGAGCATGGTTGTTTTTAGATAGCTTCTCGGTTACCTGGAAACCGAAGAAAGGATTGGTGGTGCTTAAGTTCGTCGCCATGGAACCCTAGGCTCTGATACCATGTGAAGAATTCAGAGGCGTTGGAAGGTGGAGGAAACGCCGTCGCTGGCGTGTTTCGTGTTAATTATTATTGTTACTGGAAGAGCCCCAGCCATGGCTACATATAGGCAGATGACGCACCAGATGAAAGGCCAGGAGATAAATCAGGTAACAAACCTATCTCTTTCCTATTTTCTTGCTAACTACCTAATCTCCTGGAACCTTCTATCCTTGGCGTGTACGTTACAATCATTTGAATTCTAACACATGGCAGGCAAGGAGGCCCCGTGGGGATTTCATCACGCACTACAGCCCACCAGATATGGAAAAAAAATTGTAATGATTGCACGGAAGCCTGTCGCTGATTGGAGAATGTCACACATCTGTTCATACCTGATTCTAAATTTTATCGTGAACAAAACAGGGCCAAAGGAGCATCGACGCTTCTAAACAGCTGAACAGTCTTTTTGCGGCGTTTGCGTATCGGTTCCTGTGTCTGCGTACGTTACAACTGACCCCAAAGAAGCTCAAGAGAGGTATGCAGAGCTAAGGTTCCCAATGCCACCCCTTCCAACAACCAGCGTTTATTTCTCTAGCCCGACCGACCTGCCACCATATCATGGCCGATTCAACTCTTCTTCCGGTTGGGTATAATAATTCTACTAGTGAGAAACATGACTACATGAGCATCACCCGTCGCTAGCTAGTTATATATCATGCACCGGTATATTGGCATATTGCCATCCAGTGCTACTATTTCTTCGCTATATGTAACGAGTCAGTAACAACTACTCCAGTACAAGCAATAAGTTTGGATATATCTGCTGTAAATTCGCAGTCTAAGAGAGTGACTGCACTAGGTAGAACATGAAGCTGGTGGATAACTAGCACAAAATTACGCGTCCCAAGTACGGGATAGAGAAATTTATATGCTACCTGCCGCACGCAGGTTAGTTCCATGCAGCATGAACCATGCCTCACACGAAGATCTCAATGCAGAGAGGCCGGGTAATACCATTTCTGCTCGCCCAACTGGTTTTGGACCTTGTGGTTGCACATCGAATAAAATTGCATTTGTACTACAAGCGTGCAAGAAGCCGATCAAAGACGTCGGTCATTACATGGATTTTGGATGTCTCTGAACCTGATATCTAGTAGTTTTTTTATTGTTAAGAATTAATACGGTGCAGTTCAATTAGATTGTTACAGATATGTAATTACATGGTGCCTTTTTTTACCATCCAATCGACGTAAGAAATCGAGTCTGCCTTTCGTTCCCATGAGCGTCTCATATATACTTGCAATGGCTGCGGTAAAAATGCTGGTCGTCTCCCATCTTCTGTCCTAGACTTAAGGAAAGTCTTTCTCAATGTTAAAAAGTTGACATGATGTCGCATCCGTCGGACAACGATGGCCCCCGCCACTATGTATATGCAATGGCCAAATAATTGATGCCGTTTATGACAGACTCACCAAGTACCCAACTACTTTAAAGAATAAGTTTTTTTGTTAATAGAATACTGAAAAGAAAGAGTGTTTTTGTGTACTCTCTCCGTTCTTAAATTATTATTGACCATTAACTTTTAACATCATCTTTGACTATTCGTCTTATTCAAAAAGTTATTTCAAATATGTTAAATTATAAGGCGTGTTTCAAATACCTTTCATGATAAAGCAAATTATAACATAATATATGAAATTTCTCAAACTTTTTCTTAATAAGATGAATAGTCAAAGTTAATATTAGACGTCAACAGTGATATCAATTTAAGAACGGAGCGAGTACGTGACAATAGAATTTGTGCTTTAAATGCTGCAAAACTATGACTTATGTTCATAGTGCACGACAAGATAAAAGGATATTGTCAACATCTTTTATATCAATCCATTAAGTGTGTCTTACAACTTGAAAGTTTGCACAAATTTATGTTGCTACTTTCATATATCACTATACAATTTTATAGATGTGATCCGAAACATAAGTTTCTATGAGTGGATTGGATGAACACAATGGCGGAACTGAGGGGGCGGCACGGGCCATGGCCCCTAGCAATTGAATATTTTTAAAGAATCCTTCACTTGGCCCCCTCTTTGAAGTTGGACAATTAGGGGTGTAAGTAGTTACCTAATATTCCCTTGGTTCACTTTTATTTATCATTTTAGCCTTCAAAATTTGTTATGAAATAATTGTTATTCTAACTTTAAAATACACTTTCTTTATTTTCAATATATTGTTCTATCTTTTGAACACATATTTCTCACATTCCAATACACTTTCTCTTTTTACCTTACTTTTTATTAATTCCCCTGCCTAGAGCAAGAATGACAATTAAAATGGAATGGATGAAATATGTAGTTGTAGCTCAACTATTTAAGTTATTCATCATACTAACAATATGAGATGGAGGAGAGCTTTAGTTTATCTTTATAGTTTTGGGCCGATCCACCGATTAAAAAATGATAATTTTGTATCCTTATGTATCTGCCAAAGACACAAGCTGCATAAGCCCATTGCAGTTGTCCAACGTGTCAAAAGGTCGGCTCTGCCTCTTCATCTAGCTGTGAAATATGATTTTTTCCCCACTCCTACAAGACCACTGGTGCTCGAGGAAGATCATAATGGCATGCAGAGAATGGACGGCTGCTCAGGGCATTCTCGCTAGTGATAGAGCAGGCTACGATGGAAAACGGATTGATCGACCCCCAAAATTCACCCGCCCCCCCCAGTTCCACCACTGGATGAACATAATCTTGCATAAGTACACCTCGAATAAACTTTGTCCAGAACTAATATTTCCATGGTTCCTAGTATTATACTACTAGACAACCTACCATAACTGATTTCATTGGAATACACAGCGGCAGTATCTCCTTGGTAGAAATATCTCCTACATAAACTTGACATGATTTCAACATAGATATCGAACAATGGTGCCTAAATTGATTGTATATGCATCTTCACTACTATAGGACAGAATCATCTTGCAAATTCTATGCTCATGCAAGCTTTCTTCTTGAGACTATCATAGTCTGAGGTAGAAGAATAGAACTCCGACGTGTTGGTACTTGATATTTCAGGAACAATGAGTAGCCTACCACTATGCAACATTACTCCTGGCCTCTGTTGCACCATGCCCTCCAGCAGCCGGAGCTCCTCTGCCACCTCCCTCATTGTTGGCCTGTGCTCGGCAGGTATAACCAAGCATCGAGCTGCCAACTCTGCTATTTGATGAACAATGTCCATGTTGTCTTGGTCATCTATGGTCTCAGAGTCTAGAATGTCGTAATGCTTTCCTATCTTCATATGCTCCTGGAAAACTGAGGTAAGGCACGCCTTTTCCTTAGATATAACCTTCTTGCGTGTTAAAAGCTCCAGTAGAAGGACACCAAAGCTGTAAACATCGCTCTTATCAGTCAGCTCAAATTTCAGTAGGTACTCTGGATCCAAGTAGCCAAGTGTACCCTTTATTATGTCAACATTTTCAACCGCTGATGTAATCATCGAGCACCCAAAATCAGAGACCTTAGCGGAGAGATCAAGACCAAGAAGAATATTGGCAGACTTCACATCGCCATGCAAGATTGGATGGTTAAGTGCATGTAGGTATGCCAGTGCTTCAGCAGACTTGGTAGCAATCTTCAATCGGATATCTAGAGTCCTGATGTCTTTGTTATCTTAGGAATGAATGAGATAGTGCAGTGTCCTGTTTGGCACATATTCATAAACAAGGACTGGAACATCAAATTGAAAACTGCAACCAAGAAGTTTGACGATGTTCTCATGGTTGACTCGAGAAAGTATGAGCAACTCTTTCCCAAAATCCATTCGCCTACTTTCATCAAATCCCTTGCATCTTTTGATTGCAACAGGATTGTTATCTGGATCCAGATTATGACCTATGTAAACAGTTCCCTGACCACCTTCTCTGATGATTGCGTTGTCATCAAAGTTGTTTGTAGCCAGTTCAACTTCTTCACGGCCATACAACTTGAAAGAAATGTTACATTGCACTTTCATCATATCTTTCAACAACTGTCCTCCATTCCGCTCGAAACACTCATCTATTTTTCTCTTATGCTCTTGTCTTGCAATATGTCGGTTATGCTTGATCAATTCTTTCCCCAAGAAAAGTATAAGGCAGGTTAAAACAGAAACACTAAGACCTGCATGGAGAGCATGCATATATAGTTTATCAATAGGTAACCAGTTAGAAAAAGTGCCTAAGATAGAAACTCATGACTAGATAGAATGGCCATCAGCTGATATGTGTAGTGTATGCATGTAATGTTTCTTCATAGGTCATGAGAGACTTGTGGACGATGAAGAAAAGCTTAATTTGACGCTCTTTTGGATCAAAATTTGAGAAAATAATTTTCAAGCATTTTTAGAAGATGAAGAACTACTTTATAGCACCGATATCTGCAGACAGCATCTAGCGTTACATTATGTTAAAATTTGAACGACAACAAAATAGCTAATCTATATAAAAATTAATAGGATACTAATAATTATAGACTTTTAATCCTTGTTTTATAAATTAGATTACATGTACTTTAATATTTCACCTTTTCTCTTTGTGAATTTCATGATTCATATCCATGTCTAGTTTATATAAAATACTAAATAGACTTGCACACTTATAGGGAGATGGAAGTATATATTTGAATATTAACCTTTTGTTTTGGTGAAGCAGCAAAGAAAAGGGACTAGGAAGATGGTCAGATCAGTTCAACAATCAGATAGAGATCTGCTACGGTCAGCACCTTATTCGTACAAGGAAAAATAACATCAATGGCGAACCTAAATATGCCATCTATTTTTTTGCCAATTCATATTCCTATTGAGTTATAGATAGTGCTTGTCCATACCAATCCCAGAACTAAGTTTGACAGTAATAGAAATTCAGTTATGATAGAGATATAAAATGATTCTTAAAGAACGTAACAAGTTATGTGGAAAATCTATAATAGTAAATAAGTATCAGAATTGATGGATTGGGAAAAAGAAAATCAAATTCTCCTCAAACCTACAATATGTAACATATCACAGATTTTGCTGTTCATCCAACATATTTTCAAACTACGTATAAACTGGTAAGAACAAAAGACTGGAGAGATACCAATGAAAAGTTTGGCTTTAAAAGACGACGCTTGATCTTCCTCGCATGTTCCATTTATGGGTATGCCTTTTGGATACTTTGCAGGGCACAAACATTTGAATCCACCTCGAGTATTTCTGCACTATCCATTAACCGGGCAAGGATTACTCCTACACTCATCAATATCTGCAATTAAATATCACAGTTAGCAAACATTTTACAATTTCCTTAATTGTCGCATGCATCACTTTCCATAACTTGTTAATTCTCTTCCAAACTAAATATTATAATAATTATTAATTATTTTAGTGCTTTTACCTTTTAAGAGGTAAAAGAACCATTTTCATATCGAGATCTGTGCAAACGGACGGCTTATATTTATTTGGGTCTACCGTAGAATCTACCTTTTACAATATATACTAAGTTCTTGGTTAGCAGCAATATATTAATTAATTTCTCAATACAACCTGAACTTGCAAGAAGAAATTAATATCACAACTTATAAGACTGCCTCCCAAAATAATTTGCCCAAGATGTGGGATTACCTTTGCATCCAAACTTTGGATCTTGAAGGTACGGATTACCTTCGAACCCCTTGGAGAAGTTGCAGATATATCCTTTTCCACCGGGTGAGTCAAAGCACTTGCTATTGCTGCTAACGCATGCATAAGTGCTATGCTCCTTGCGGGCAGCGTCGCAATTCTTATTTCCAATTGCCCAGTCCACAACCAAGGGAGCCTGCCCATGGTTTGTTTTGTTGAAATCCAGCGAAGTCACGTAGGTCGCCAGGAAGGTGAAGTCCGATGAGTCCATTAGCACGGCAAAGTTGCAGGGGCTAACATTGTAGATACCTGTCGTATTGAAGTCTTCATCAAACAAGACATGGTAGTACTCCAGTCCATTGGGAATGGCTGTCTGGCAGCAGCCGATCCCAGAGCACGAGCCGTTCTTCAAGGTCGTCATGTTGCCGCGCTCGCAATTGGCCACGCACCCACTCATGTAATGTCCTGTGTTTGGACTGATGTCATCTTGGATGTACGCCAGCACTTGGCATCCGATGACCGTGAACTTATTGCTAGTGCCGGACAAGCTATTGGGTGAGTTAGTGAAGTTCAAGTACCAGTCATCGTAGTCCATTACCCCAGTCTGGTTGTAGCAAGCAGAGGAGATGCTGTTCAACATCTTGGCTTTGCCATTCTGGAGCGAGATGTTGAGGACCTCAACGTCTGAATAGAACGGTTTGTAGACACCGTTGCCGGTGTCGTTGCAGGTCAGATAGAAGTCAGGCATAGCGCAGTGGTCATCCAAGCCCTGCTGTATGCCAAACGGGTAAGGGATGTCCACGCTGCCACATTTCCTCCGGCAGCTTGTGAGACCCTCTTTCAGAAAAAGGAGTGTCTATGTACCACTTGTACCATTCTTTAGATCTCTAGCTGGTACGCACATTCAGAACAAAGTGGAATTTATTACACGTACTTTATTATATTGCACTACTCAACCTACAAGGTTCGACAAAAAGTCTAGAGTACAAGTATGAGTTGGCACAGCGATTCTAGACATACCACACCTAGTCTATACACACACCACAGGCAACTTGACGGCGGACGAGATTTCTACTCTTTGTATCTTTGTAGTCAGCATCTTCATCGTCATCCTCGTCTTCTGAGTAAAAATAGCAACAACGGAAGGGGTGTGTACAAAAGTACTCAGCAAGTCTCAACAAGAAGTAGGTAAAAGGTTTCGCCGTAGCGAAGTAAGAAAAGCTTGAGGGTTAAGTTTTGCGAAAAGCAAGTTTTCATGCCGGCTTCCAATCAGAAGAGGATCTAAAGAAGAGAGAAAAGCATTTGCTATATTTTAGTAGAGTGGACCTGGGGAAGGTTTTCACTCTTCCCTGCAGTTCTCAAGTTTTATATAGGGCGTAGGCACTCTCATGCCGGCCCTAGGCACACAGCCACACAATTTTAAAACACGGGTAGCTACAACTACTCACACATTAAGGAAGTGTATAAAATCTAATCGTATGGTAGTCGAACAATAGCATGTCAATACCGTGACAACGGCCTATTCGAAAGGATTTTTAACTCTGCAGAGGTTGTACACAGTACCCACAGGTTATGCTACTCCTGATCATTAGAGATGCATAACGCCTATCTCAATCTACGCAGTTTTTCACAGATTCCACCCAAGGTGCAAACAGGGGCTATCTCTCAGGGTTTCCCAGGCCACCGATGACGCGTCGGTACATTCCCGGAGCCGGGTCGTGAATATCAGCCGCATTCACGCCTTTTCCTGGTCCTCTCTAATCCCGAGTATTATCAAACCAAGGGCTATATCCGTGGGCTTACGCTCCCATGATGCGAGCAATTACCGTCGAGGGCCAGGCAGCGAGTCGTCTCACGCCCTTCTCCTGTTCCCTTGTGTCTTCACTACTGACCCCCTAGTGGTTCGATGTGGAAATAATACGTAGAGAGAATAGGTCCTGCCTATAATGTACATGTTTTGTGGTTGTACGAAAATTACTATGTCGAGCGCTAATAAACCGGTCCTTATATGGCAAGAGTGACGGTCTCGTCCACGGCAGGTGGACCACAGCGAAGCCTACACACCTATCACCATCACCTTAGGTGAGCCCCACCCCACGGCCAGAAATATCCCCTCTTCACCTAGCACCAGTTGTTCTAATCCTGCCCCTTTTATTTATACTCACACCACCAAACTCTTTTAATTTATTTTGCAAATTAGTGGTATATGGTGTGGCGGCGCAGAGCACCCCAGATGGGATCCTAAGCAGTTCTAGTACCAAGATAGCATCCGTTTCGTAAAACTAACTAGGAACAGAATTCCTATAGTTATCAAGGACATGTCGGTAATGGTTTTCAAGAAAAGTATTTATATCTATACAGCAAGTAACTGACATAAATATAAATACCTAAGATCAAGTAGGCATTAAACTACACAATGTTTAACACATTTCAAAACAGGCAAGCATCGCGAACTATAGGCGTGGTAATAAAACATGGGTTCAATGGGCTTATGAAGGGTTAGGACTTGCCTTCAGCGGCTTCCTCGGGGCTTTCCTCGTACTCAGGCTCCTCGGGTTCTTCTTCGACTTCGGCTTCCTCTTCTTCTTCAGCTACAAATAACAATCACAACAAAACTACTAAATAAACTAGAACTAGAACGAGCAATCATCAAACAAGAAATGGAGTTTGGATGGGTTAAGGTGGTTCGAGTTTAGTGCTTGGAAGTGTGGATCTAGGGTTTAGAGCAGGTTCTAGGGTTTATGGTGAGTTGGGTTTGATTCTCTGAAATTACTGTGAACTTGGGTGAGTTCACTGTAATTCTACTATGTCCCAATCTAAATCCATGGTGGGGCTGCCGTGTCTAGCCTAGGGTTCATGTTAGGGACACCGTGTCCGGGGTTGAGGTTCACGGTGTGATTACCGTGTCCGGAGCTAAAGTTCACAGCGTGGTCACCGTGTCCCCGATTAGGGTTCACGATGAGATCACCGGGTCCCAAGCTAAGTTTATGGTCGGAATGTCGTGTCTGGGCTAAGGGTTACGGTGCGGTGGCTGTGAACTGAATGTGGTTTACTGGGATGTTACCGTGAACCGGTTAGGGTTCACGGAGATATTGCCGTGAACCGGCCAAAATTCACGGTGAATTGGGCTCTGCCCGTGTCCATAGCTGTGGACACGGATGGGTGTTCGTGTTCGCCTTGGGGAACACTCGGGACTGCGGACACGGAGAGGTGTCCGTGTCCTTGGCCCGGGACACGGAGTGTGGACCGTGTCCAAAATGACCGTGTAAGTTTATGCCTAACCCTATGTTTTCATCAACTAGGGGGCCCGTGCGGAGCATGTCAGCGTGGTTTACGGTGATGCGGCCATGAACTAGCTGGGGTTCACGGTGGGTTGGGGGTATGTCCGTGTCCAGAGTCTGGGACACGGTGGAGTGTCCTTGTCCCCAGCCCTTGGACATGGGGCAAATACCGTGTCTATAGGAAATGTGTGTGAGCTAGATTTTTTTTGGCCAAATTTGTGTCGTGTGTAATGTGTGAGCATGGTTCACGGTGAAGAGGCCGAAGTAAAAGGGGCAGAGCGCGCTCTAGGACGCTTGACGCGCTCCGGCATACTCCGGGCGTGAACCAAGGTGCTCGACGCGTTCCTGGCTGCATTGTACCGAGTTCCACACCGAGAAGTGGTGTTCCCTACACCTGAGGATGAGTGCAACACGGTGAGGATGATGTGGTTAGCTCTGTGTGGGTGAATTGAGTGGAACGGCCGGCACACATGCCAGTGCTGGACGCGCTCTGGCGCGTTCCAGCGCGCTCCGGCGCGTGGCGGCGCACGGGCGCGGCCACCGGCATAGCGGGGCACGGGTCGCACAGGCCGTGGCGTGAAGCTTCCCCGTGACTCTGGGGATGCCGTGACGCGTGTGGTTTCGCCGGAAAACTACGGCATGGCGGCCGGCGGCGTGGAGGAGTGGCGTTCGGGGTCGACTGCCGCGGACGTGCTAGCCAACGCGACGCCTACCTACTTGGCTTGCTCGGGCGGTTTCCTAGGGTGCTGGTCTAGCTCCAGGCTCACGGCGGCCGCCCAATTTGGGCTGACGCCGGCGAATTGCGGCGACGCGCCAGAATTGGGGGAGGTCGGAGGCGGCGCAATTTCGACGAAGTTGAGGCAAACCAGTGCAGGGCGGACCTGGTGGCGAAGCGGGCGCGACGTTGGGCTTCTTTTATAGCAGGGGTGAGGTCGCCGGCGCAGTCAAGGCCGGGGCACGGTCAAGCGGCGGGTTTTGTCGTGTTCGAGGGCGTCCAGCAGCTGCGTGTCCACGTCAGGCTTCGTGGTGGGGGTCAGCGGCGGCCAGCGCGACGCCTCGGCGAGCTGGACGGGTCGGCAAGGCGGTGCCCGGCATTCAACGCGTCACGACAAAGGTTGCCGCTCTCCGGGTCGCTAACGACGCCGTTTCCCTTCGTGTGGCGCGACGGGTTAGAGTGGACGGCGGTGTACGGCTCCGTCACCGCCCTCGTCTGGCGCGGGCCCGCCGGCACGACCTGCTGGAGCTGGCCTGCTCCCGTCGGCCAGCGCGCGTAACGCGCTGAGGGAGAAGACAGGAGGGGCGCGGCCTGGGCCGAAGAGAAGGGAAAAAGGAAAATGAGTCGGCCTGGGAAGGGAATTTGGGTCCACTAGCAAATTTCGGATTTTTCCCTCCTTTTTCCTATTCTATGTGAATTCTAAATTGAATTTGGTGCTAAAGATTTTTGAGGAAATACAAACTCCAAATAAAAACTCGAGGCGAAAAGAAAAATCAATCACTGGTCAAACTCCAAGTTTTAAGTTTCGAAATTTTGAATTTTATTAAGCTATTTCTAGCTTTAGTTCCTTTTAAAGGAAAATTTTAAAAGTGGCCTAAACTAGATTGTCAAAGAAAGAAAAAAAAAATTTAAAACCCCCTTTTTACTTAACATGAAGTTTGGGATGTGACACAGCTGTTTCTAGGTTGCGGCGGTGGTGCTCCAATGGCTGCGAGCATCATCGCTGCAACCATTGTGCCAAGCTTGGCGGGCCTGTTCTGCACGGTGGTGGCCTCAGGGCGTCAGTGGCTGGGGCGAAGCGACGGCATGCAGCGTGGGCTCGAACCTTTTTTTTATTTTTTGGAAATGGAGTTGGCAGGCTGTGGATATAACACCGCGGCCTGAAAGCTCTAATGCAGCGGCTGTCATTAAACAGCTGTCTACGTTAGTCCTTTTAATACAGGCGGTTTTAGTCTTACGTCTGAATAAATGAGTGTTTTTTATAGACTATAGAATGTCAACAGAATAGAATTCCGCTTGTACAGATGATTTTAGGCTCGTCTGCAAAAACTGTTTTTTAAGCAATGGCACGTGACAGCCCCGCAATGTTGTACGCACGGTGCGCGGCAGACTGTCCGTGGCTGTCAAAGTACCATGCACTCCGGATGAGGGTCCATGCATCGTCGAACTAGACAAGCCCAACAACTTGCGGCGAGCACCGTGAGCATTGAAGCCAATGTCTTTTTTGCCTCCCAGCGGAGCTCAAGCGCCTTCTTCCGTGCAGCGGCGCCCTTCTCCCCCTCCATGAGCTCCCTCGACAGTGTTGCCACGTGGTCACGCCACGCGGCACCAACCCATCTCCCTTCCGTGGCCTCACTTTTAGAGCCCCCTCCGTCGACAGCTTCACTGTGTTCATCCTCTACTCGAGGTGAACAGTGGCCACGCCACTAAGGGCACGCCGGCGCACATGGCGTCAAGCGTCGAGTTCCAGCCGGTATGCAATAGGAACCCTCCCACAGCGCAGTGGTTCAGGATCTCCACCTGAGGTGCCCATGGCAGGATGACGAGGCCGATGTCCTTGGTTCTCTCCCTGAATCCCTCCGGCAGGTAGCTTTAGAGATGGCAACGGGTCGGGTTCGGGTTGTGTTTCGTAAAAATCCGCCCGACTAAAAAAGTTTCGGGTGCAATTTTAGACCCGAACCCGCACCCGTGGCTGAAAAATGAAACCTGCACCCAAACCCGTCGGGTTTCGAGAGGGTGTCGGGTCCCCGTTGGGTTTGCATTATCTATCATAGTGGTGTCGGTTTCGAATGGGTGTCAGGTTTTCCATTGTTATAAGGATGATAACGGGCCGGATGAAGCAAAAATCCACCTAATAAAGATGATTTCGGGTCGGGTTCGGGTCGGGTTTGAGCCGGGTGAAGCAAAAACCCGCGTGATAGAGGACAGTACAGATGTAATTTCAGATTCGAGAAAGTATTCGGGTGCCCGACGGGTCGCCCGACGGGTCACCCGCGGGTGGGGGAAAAACCCCACCCACACCCATTTTATTTCGGGTCCAGTGCGGTTGTCACCCACGGGTAGGTAAATAGAGCTGCAACCACACCCGTTAGGTGTAAAACCCGACGGCTACCCGAAACCCGCACCCGAATTGCCATCCCTAGGTAGCTCAGCGGGTCGTCGCCGTGGTCTCGTGCCCCAAAGTAGCTTGCGATGTCAGTCCTTGTCGCTGGGGTGCTGTGTGAGTTGTTTACTTTGTAAACAATTTAAAACTTACATTATCAATATGATATTTTTGTTTTCTAATTTTTTCATTTGGATTCACTGAAGATATTTGCATTTGAAATGAAGTTCTCTCAACCATTAAAGATTAAGTTTATTATTTCTACTATTTTTATTTAGCACATTTATAAGTTGCTTTTTAATTAAGTTTTAAAAATTGTATTACACTTTTCACCTTTTACTATATTGTGAATTAATATTTTTTTGGTTGGAGGTAGACTAGTCTTAATTAATTCGGTTTTCACTAGTTTAGCAATGTATATGTTGTCTTCCTTTGAGGTTCTTGAGGGGGATCTAAAGAAATTGGACTACTACCACTCAAGATTTTTTTTTTGAAAATGCGATGAACACAAGAAAAAATATATACTTACCAAATGGAGTATCCTATGCACGCCAAAGGATTTTGGTTGGCTGGGAATTCAAAATCTTAATACCCAAAATAAATACTTCTTAAGCAAATAGCTATTTAAACTTATAAATGTGGAGGGTGTTTGACAAAACCTTTTAATTAAGGAAGAAATATTTTTCAAATAAAACTTTGACCCAAGCTAAGAAAAAACCCGAGGACTCTCAATTTTGGTCTGGACTGATGAAAGTAAAAGACCAATTTTTTTTGGCTAGAGGTTCTTTCCATATCCACATTGGCTCTGAAATTTGATTTTGGTAAAACCGTCCAAGAGGAATTAACTTGCTACTACGTGTCAATTTTCTTTGACCTGCGAGTTGGTACTGCCTGCTAAACGAAGCATTTAACTGCTATTTGCTATTTTATCGAAGCCTCACTTAGAGAGTACTATAATAGCAAAAAACTCCTAAAAGAAGCCAAAACGCTCTATGAGAGTCAATGCAAATAGTGAAGTTCTCCTACCTCCCGTTCCCACGAGCCACTCATACACTTGCAATGACTGGTGAAAATGTTGGTCGTCTCCATTAAGTTGTATTTTTTCACAAATAGTCCATTAAGAAAGAGTTGTTTTGTCTACGAGGTTCAACACAATAGAACACTCAGACTTTGTCCTTTAAATACTGCAAAACTATGACCTGTGTTCATAAAAAGGATATTTTTTATCAATCCATTAAATATATTACAACTTGGAGTTTTGCACAAAATTACATTGCTACATTTAATATACCACTGTATAATATATCATGTGATCCTAAACATAGGTTTCTATAAGTGGATACCTTGAAGAAACTATATCCAGAGCTAATAATTCCAGGGTTCCTAATATTATACTAGACAGCCTACCATTGCCAATTTATTTGGAATACATAGCGGCATTATCTCCTTGGTAGAAATGTCTCCTGGATAAACCTGACATGACTTCAACATAGATATAACAAGGTGCCTGAACTTAGTATATCTGCATAGTTGCACTTCACTATTTTAGGACAGAATCATCTTGCAAATTCTATGCTCATGCAAGCTTTCTTCTTGAGACTATCATAGTCCGAGGTTTCTGCCCCAGAATAGAACTCTGATGTATTGGTACTTGATATTTCTGGCACTATGAGTAGCCTGCCACTATGAAATGGTACTCCTGGCCTCTGTTGCACCACAACCTCCAGAAGCCGGAGCTCCTCTGCGACCTCCCTCATTGTTGGCCTGTGCACAGCAGGTATAACCAAGCATCGAGCTGCCAACTCTGCTATTTGATGAACAACGTCGATGTTGTCTTGGTCATCTATGATCTCAGAGTCTAGAAGCTCATCATGCTTTCCCATCTTCATATGCTCCTGGAAAACCGAGGCAAGGCACTCCTTCCCCTTATATATAACCTTCTTGCGTGTTAAGAGCTCTAGGAGAAGGACACCAAAGCTATAAACATCACTCTTATCAGTCAGCTCAAACTTCAATAGGTACTCTGGATCTAAGTAGCCAAGTGTGCCCTTTATTACATCAACATTTTCAATCGCTGATGTAATCATCGAGCACCCAAAATCAGAGACCTTAGCAGAGAGATCAGGACCAAGAAGAATATTGGCTGACTTCACATCGCCATGCAAGATTGGATGGTTAAGTGCATGCAGGTATGCCAGTGCTTCAGCAGACTTGGTAGCAATCTTCAATCGGATATCTAGAGTCCTGATGTCTTTGTTATCATGAGAATGAATGAGATAGTGCAGTGTCCTGTTTGGCACATATTCATAAACAAGAACTGGAACATCAAACTGCAAACTGCAACCAAGAAGTTTGACAATGTTCTCATGGTTGACTCGAGAAAGTATGAGCAACTCTTTCCCAAAATCCATTCGTCTACTCTCATCAAATCCCTTGCATCTTTTGATTGCAACAGGATTGATATCTGGATCCAGATTATGACCTATGTAAACAGTTCCCTGACCACCTTCTCCAATGATTGCGCTATCATCAAAGTTGTTTGTAGCCAGTTCAACTTCTTCACGGCCATAGAACTTGAAAGAAATGTTACATTGCACTTTCATCATATCTTTCAACAACTGTCCTCCATTCCGCTCGAAACACTCATCTATTTTTCTCTTATGCTCTTGTCTTGCAATACGTCTTTTGTGCTTGATCCATTCTTTCCCCAAGAAAAGTATAAGGCAGGTTAAAACAGAAGCGCAAATACCTGCATGGAGAGCATGAATATATAGTTTACCAATAGGTAACCAGTTACAAAAAATGCTTAAGATAGAAACTCATGCCTAGATCGAATGGCCATCAGCTGATATTTGTACTATATGCATGTAGTGTTTCTGCATAGGTCATGAGATACTTCTGGGCGAAGAAGAAAAGCTTTGATGCTTTTTGATCAAAGTTTGAGAAAATAATTTTCAAGCATTTTTAGAAAATGAGATTATAGCACCAATAGTAGAGAATATGTAAGTCTTGTGGACAATATGTTTGCAGAAAAGACTATAAAACTTATTCATGCAACATTTAGCGCATGACATTATGTTAAAATTCAAATGACAAAAAATAGCTGATCTATATAAAATTTACTAGGATAGTAATAATTACAGCCTTGCTTTATGAAGTAGATTACTTGTACTTTTATGTAGGAGTCCAAATATTCACCTTTTCTCTATATGAATTGCACAATTCATATCCATGTGTTGTTTATTCAAAAATACTAAATAGGCTTGCACATTTATAGGGGGAATGAATTATATCTTTGTGTTTTGATGAAGCAGTTAAGAAAAAGGACTGGGAACATGCTCAGATCAGATCACCAGTCTGAGATTGCTGCGGTTCACACCTTGTTCATATGAAGGAAATAAGATCAATGGCAAACTAAGATGTCATCTATTTTTTTATTTTTTTGCAAATTTGTATTCCTATTAAGGTAGTGGTTGTCCATACCAATCCCAAAACTAAGTTTGAGTGTTTGACGATAATAGAAATTCAGTTATGATAGAGATATATAATGGTTCTCAAATATAGTATTATGAGCCAAATATAAATAACAAAAGATAACCACCAGAATTGATGGATTGGAGAGAAAAAAAAATCAACTTCTCCATAATTCTATAGTATTAAAATATCATAGATTTCGCATTTCATCCAACATATTTCAAAATATGTAAGAACAAAAGACTGGAGGGTTACCAATGGAAAGTTTAGCTTTAAAGGATAGAGTTTGATCCCGCTCGCATGTTCCATTTTTGGGTGTGCCTTTTGGATACTTTGCAGGGCAGAAACATTCGAAGTCGCCTGGAGTGTTTTTGCATATTGCGTTAACTGAGCATGGATCACTCCTACACTCATCAATATCTGCAATGAAATATCACACTTACCAACCATTTGACAATATGTATATATATGAAGTTCTCGGTAAACGACATTATATTACTTAAGTTCCCAAAACAACCTCAGTCTCAAAACGAAATTACTATCAAAAAAGTATAAAGCTTGCCTCGCAAATTTAACCATAATGTGGGGTTTGGCTGGTTTATTACCTTTGCATCCGAGCTCCGGATCTTGAAGGTACGGATTACCTTCGAACCCCTTGGAGCAGTTGCAGATATAGCCTTTTCCACTGGGCGAGTCAAAGCACTCGCTATTGCTGCTAACACATGCATAAGTGTCGCGCTCCTTGCGGGCAGCCTCGCAAGTCTTATTTCCAATTGCCCAGTCCACAACCAACGGAGCCCAACCGTGGCGTGTTTTGTTGAAATCCAGCGAAGTCGCGTAGCTCGTCAGGAACGTGAAGTTCGATGAGTCCATCAGCACGGCGAAGTTGCAGCGGCTAACGTTGTAGATATCTGTCGTATTGAAGTTCTTATCAAACCTGACACGGTAGTATTCCAGCCCGTTGGGAATAGCTGTCTGGCAGCAGCCGATCCCAGAGCAGGAGCCGTTCTTCAGGGTCGTCACGTCGCCTCGCCGGCACATGGCCACACACCCACTCATGTAACGTCCTATGTTTTGACTGTTGTCATCTTGGATGTACGCCAGTGCTTGGCATCCGATGACCGTGAATTTGTTGCTGGTGTCGGACAAGCTAAAGGGTCTGTTAGTGAAGTTCAATTGCCAGTCATTGTAGTCCATTCCGTTGCTTGTCGTGTTGTAGCAGGCAGAGGAGATGCCGTTCAACATCTTGGCCTGGCCATTCTGGAGCGAGATGTTGAGGACCTCCATGTTGAAGTAGAACAGCTTGTAGACACCGCTGCCGGTGTCGTTGCAGGTCAGATAGAAGCCACGCATAGCGCAGTGGTCACCCAAACCTTGCCATATGCCAAACGGGTAAGGGATTTCCATGCTGCCGCATTTCCTCTGGCAGCTGCTGCTAGGTTGTGGCGGTGGTGCTCCCATGGCTGCGAGCATCATCACCGCAACCATTGTGCCAAGCAATAGCACTGCCGATAGTCTACGTGATGCCATGGCTACACTACTGGAGTATTTTCTATGCAGGAATGAAAGTTCAGATGGAGTTGCTCTTGGGACCTGCTCCCCTGGGTTCGAAGAGGGGTTATGTATACCAAAACAAACGCGGATCTCTAGGTGGAATATAGTTAACGTGATGACTGGGGTAACACGCTCTAGGGTCCATGTCCTGACCCGGCTAAGATTCCCTATGCAAGCTTCCAACGACTTAGCACAGCCAGATCCTCGCAAGTCTCCGTGTGAGTCTTCGGTCAACGTCAATGCGTCCTTTTTCCATTGTTTTCTTCTCTTTCTCATTTATTAATATTAAGTGCGCCAAATAGTAGATGAATGCAAAATATGCTACAAACTACTGCACCACACATTGTAAGGAAATTCGATGCATATTATAAAAAAAAAAATCTACGGGACTGATCATGTAATGTGAGGTGTAGTGCCTATCGATCATGTGACATGTAGCACAAGCTGCAACGCGTAACTAGGTAATGAAGGACTGAAAAATATCCTACTATCATGTTGTAGGTGGGGGTTAACAACTCAATAACACCGGACCTTGTGGAAGGGGTCACTGTCTGTATGGTAAAGAAGGATGTGGCTTCGGTGCTTTTGCTGTGCCGGTAGGTACTCCCGTGCCGTACGTGGCAAAATACCATTGGTTAGCATTAATTTTGTATGAGCCCAGCTAAACTAAACGAGCATTAATTTTGTATGGACCCAGCTAAACTAAACGTCCGTTCAAGCGTAACGTCGCAAGTTTCTCTTTCCAAACTTATCTTTTAGGGCTGCCAAAATTTGTGTCATGCAACATGCAGTGATCATGCCCGTCTGAAGAGATGCCAAACGAGTAAGGGAAGTTTCGCCACATTTCCTCTGGCAGCTGCTGCTAAGCTGAGACGGCAGTGGCGGCGGTGGGGATCGCTGCTGCTAAGGGCCTGGCGGCTGAGCGCTCTCGTGTTGTGGTTGTGGGATTATAAAAATCGGTCATCTGCGGCGGGCGTTGGACGCCTAAACGCAAGAAGACGCGGCCGGTCAGTCGACACACCGGCTCGCGTCGTCTTGCACGTGTTGCCTCAAGCTGGGTCGCCGCCTTTTGTTTTGTCCCAGTTACCACTCCTACTTGTCTGCATCACGACATGCAGGAATCATGTTGACAGTTTCTGGCCGCATACATTATTGGTTCGTTTTCTTTACATGTATTATCACTGTCATATATCTTTCTTTCTATAGCACTATATACATGTATAGATTTCTTTTAAAAATGCAGTGATGATTTTCTTATAACCAACCTTTGCAGTGTTTTAATCCTAGTGTGCATAGCATATAAAGGATAAAATATTGGATGAATATATCGGGTGTAAAACGGGTGAACCGAGAGTTTTGAGCGTTGGCCTCGGATTAAACTGAAAGAGGAAGACTTTTCTCGCTAATGTTAGTCCTGGGTCAAGTCTGCTCGGCGCCCCTTGGGTCCGACGAGCGACCACTGCGACAGTGATGGGCACGGACCACTGAATGATGCAATGACATGAACGTTGATAGTTAGACCTACCCTTGTCGTCTCTGTGGGACCAGCATTCATCAACTATCAGTAGCGTATCGTTCAGGCCTTCCTTTTTTTTTTCCTACCTTTTATCTATCATATGGAGTACAAACCGTGACGGCTCTAGTTGTATATGAGTGTTGTGACCCATTCTTGCCTCCTTGGAATTTTCATCAACGTTACCGTACAAATTCATGCATCACTAATCGGTGCGCACATACAAAACAATATCAAACCGTACAATGATCTTTATTATAAAGCATGCCTTAGGGCCTCTTTGGAACAATATCTCTGGAAGTGATTTTCTGTAAAAAGTGATTCTCTGAGAAGCGATTATATATCTGAAAGTGATTCTTTAGGATAAACTTATAGAATCTAAGACATCGAATCACTTCACATGACCATGAGAAGCTTTTTTTTCAGCTCCCAGCTCTATATATAGTTCATTTAAGAGAATCACTTCACAGAATCAACCAAGAACCGAAATAACAAATAGAGCATGCTCCCTCCATGCACACAAGCAGACCTAAGGGAAGAACAAAGACCCTACACATTGTCACCACCCTCAGTCTTTTATCTGACTAAAATTAGAGTAATAGTAAGTACATAAAGTACTCAACAAGTTTTAACACTGCTCAAGTGAATTATACATGCATATATGGCTTTATCAAGTATGTATTTGTGTCGTAGTTTTACAGAAAGCAAGTTTTGATGCAGGTAATGCATTTTAAATTATTTGAGAAGAGTAATTTCTTGTTAATATTTTAGTTTTTGGCCTTGTGGAGATTGAATCAATCCTGCGAGTTCCTAGGTTGAACACAATGACTTACGGAAACCTATCTTTTCCGAGTGACCACACAAGTGCCCTCAGGACGCACTTACAGTCGCTGCGCACAATTACTCTCCTAGTTGAACAATGAGTAAAAGAAGAGTTTGTGCCGAAATGGAATTTCTACACTTTATTTGGTCCAGGGAAAGATTGATATGGGCTCTAGGGAACTTCTAGTATTTTTTGAAAAAATCTTGAATTTTTTCCTTGAAAGTTAAAGGCTCTAAACAGGATTTGTTTGAATTTGTTATGTGATCCTAGTAATTTTATGTGTAAGGATGAAGTGGGACCCATATTTTGGTGGGTCTAAGGGTACTGTGTGGTTGACTTAGTATTAGGTGCATATGCCTGTGGTTCACATAGACTGGGCGCACAGATGGTGAGCTGTGTGCTGTCTGTGTTTAGGAGTATTCGGATGTGCTAACTGATTTTATTGGAGCCCTTTTACGTTATACCACTTACTTATGTTTTACCTATAGAGAGGTGAAGAAACGAATCAATCTCGACCGTTCATTTTTGAAAGAGATAATAAAGAAAAAGTTGAGAAAGATAATAAAGAAAAAGTTGAGAAATTAAAATCCAGGTCATCCGACAATCCTCCCTCATTTTCCGTCGCTGCTCGATTGGCTTCGATAGTTGAGGGCATCCCCGATTCACCGCGCTCCTGTGCCGTTAATCTCGCACGCGAGATGGAGCCTTTCATGCTGGCGGCGTTCCGACCCATTTTTGAATAACACGTTATCTTGTCACGGCATAAAAAAAATAATAAGCACTCCACCATATCACATTTCCACCAGTGTGATGAATGACACATATCTTGTCTCACATAATTAGGACCTTATTATTGGCAGTTAAGCATCCTGAGACTTGGTCTGTTGGGGAAGACAAGATCAATTCATGCACATTGACTAGCATGAGTTGTGCTATATGCGTGCTTGTGTCGTTTTCGCATTGGTGGTCGTTTTCTGCTAGGCCTAGTACAACTGACCACTTGCCAGAGATGGGGGCTATGATTACATAGTTAATTACTCCCTCGGTCCAATAACATAAGTTCTTCCTTGGATTAGAGGATAAATTGCTATTTTCTGAACTTTTTTTAAAATTGATCTTTTTTTATAAGGGAAGATTTTATTAAAATTCAAGACAATTATATCAAAGTAATACAATCACACTCTCGACCTCTGCATTACATGATGCACACGACCCAAGATATAAAATGAAAAAACGAAAACAGCACAATCTAGTAGTAATCTATCCGAAGACTAGATTGAGTCACACCCCAAAATTTCACTCTAAATTAAAACTCAAAAGTTCAAATTGTCACTAACAAAAATGCTAACATTTTTGTCTCTCTTTCTCTCCTTTTACAAAGTACAAAATTTTGTTTCGTAATTCGAACCGAATAAGTTGGAAACTTCATAAAGTATTAAAATTTGACTGCGTGACAAGTGGCTGCCTTTTCTTTTATTCGTCCTTATCGTTGTTTCTCGAGTTCTACCTAAAACTCTGAATTCAGCCAAATTCCTTGAATTCAAAAATCCATTAAAATCATTTGAATCATATTTGACCTCGATCAAATATATCTCTTTTATACAGCTGCCCACTCTCCGGGTTTTATAGAACAAAATCGAAATCGAATTCGGAGGTAAACCCAAAAGAAAACTATTTGTCCTCAAATACTTACCACTCAAAATTTTAAACACATCCGAGCTCTAGAAGTCCAATTTTCAAAGCAAATAGATAACCATTGATAAATAATCCGTACTTTCAGCAGACAACGTTCCTTAATGATTAACCACCTTCGAAATTTCGTAACTTCTTAGTTCCTTTGAAAAACACAGTCCGCACAAATTATGTTGTAGAGCACATGCTATAAATCAATCCCACAAAGTTCCACCTCAATCCGAGTTCGTTTGTTATTCCTTTTCTCTCCTCAAAAATGCTTAAATAACAATTGAATTGACCCTACTAACCAGGTGGGACCCACCTGTCATTCTCCTTCCTTCCTCCATCTCCTTCTCTCTCTTTCCCAGACCAGACAGACGTGCGCCGCTCGACCAGACCAGCCAGCGCCGCCGCCGTTTCCGGGCGCCCCCGGCAGCCGGTCGTGCGAGCCGCCCTCCACTGCTCCAGAACAGTGCGCCGCCCGGCCCCCCACTCCTCCTTCGGCTATAAAAAGGCGATGTGCCTCCTCCTCCCACTGGAAAATCCCCCTCCGCCTTCTATCGCCCCTGTTCGATGGAGCCGGTCATCACCGCGAGCACCTCCTCTGGCGAGTCCCCTTCGCTCCGGACCAACTGCACACAACCACTGTCTTTCCTCTCGAATGGTCTGCTTTGCCCGGCTGGAAATCGACCAAGGCGGAGCCTCGCCGTTCACCGCCCTGGTGCGCCGTGTCCTTCCGTCGCCGGCGACCTCAAGTGCTTCACCGGCTCCTTCGACCTCACGGCTAGGCTCACCGCCCTGCTCCTCCTGAGCCCAGCCCCGTGCTCCGGTCACCGCCCTGTGCCACGGCGCACTGCGCCACTGCCGAGCGCCGCCACGGCCCATCGTCGGCGCTCCATGCTCCTCCCCCGGCCTCGCCGTGACTGTCAATGGATTCGCAGCGCTGCCTTGCCCCTCCTCCGGTCGGAACCCCTCGCCATCGGGACGCCCTGGAGCCCGGCCATGGCCGTGGTCCACGGCCACGCTCGTGGACCAGCCCTTGGCCTTTGTCCACGGAGCTGTGGGCCCGGTCCACGCTTCTGTCAACCCCGCGTGCCTGATTCAAAAGAAAGGCCATTTTGCAGAAAAGTCCTCCAAGTTCTTCCGCATAAATTATCAGTCCAAAATATTTACAAAAACGTCCCTAATGTTAGCTTCATGACAATTGAAGCCCCTCAAAGGTATGAATACTTTGATGATTGAATAAGAACCATGAACTAACTCGTTGGATGCAGGTTTATCAATACTATTCTACACTCTTCGAGTTGGTTGCTGCTAGGATGTTCGTGTCCCCGGAGTGTTTCAAGGAGGTTGTTGGTTCAAGGCTAAGGATGTTTTAGAGCCATGTGTGGCTTGGCTTTTAGGCCTTGTGTCTATAGAAAACAACGGTACTATTAAGAGGAGTCGGATCACTCGTTTCAGTTTTACAGAAATTAGGGAGTGTGGATTCTCTTGTTTCTCTGAGGCACTTGAGTGATCAGCGGATGCTTGAAGTTGTCGAGGATTGTAGCTGAAACACTCAAAGTTCAGCAACTGAAGAGGTAAATGGACAGTCCGTTGGTGTCACCGAACAGTCCGGTGAGAGTCGCAGCAGGAGTCCAGAGAAGATGTTTTTTGGGAGCTGAAGCCAGGAGGTCATTGGACAGTCTGACGGAGTCACCCAACAGTCCGGTGAATGCAGAGCAGGAAGTCCAGAGAGAGATGCTCTCTGGAGTTATCAGGAAGAAGTCAACAGGCAGCCTGTTGCTCAGAAATCAAACAGTCCAGTAAGCCTCGGAGGAGGTGTCCAAAAAAGGTGTCTCTGGAAGTTCAAAAGAGAAGTTCACCGGACAGTCCGGTGATGCTATGAACCGAACAGTCCGGTGTCACATGGAATGGATTTCAAAGTGTGACATCCCGAATTTTAGGAAAAGTCTAAAAATGCGTAATTCAAAATTTTTTTCTAACTTTTACCCTAACATTTTTCTTTCCACTTCTCACCTTTTCTTTTCTTTCCTAATTCAAAAGGCAAAAACCTCACTAATTTAAAACTTATCTAAATTGAAGATTTCAAAATATTAAAATTTGAGGTGTGACAAGTGATTGAGCCCAGTTTTGTTTTCTTTTCCTTGCTGTTTGTTTTACAGCGTCCTTAATTCTATTTATTCGAATCCTAAATCCAACCAATTCCCTTGAAATTTTGGATCCATTTAACTCCTGTGAACCTATTGCTTTTGAATTTCAAACCCATTCAAATTGTTTGAACTCAACCCTTCTGAATTCCAATCTTATCAAACTCCTTGAATTCCAAACCAGGCCAATTCTTTTGATCTGTTTGACCTCGTCTGAATTAATTTACTCCTTTCAGATAGCCATTTATCTCCCGAATTCTATAGAATAAAATCTATTCAGAATTTGAGGATAATCCTAAAACAAAAGTTGTTCATCCTGAAATGTTCTTCAACCTTGCAAAATTTCACGTTTATCAAAGCTCGGCAAGTTGACCTTTTGAAGCAAAAACAGAGGCTGCTGCTGAAATTCCGAAA
>BCLF01000090.1:1072821-1087112 GCA_001602275.1 Zoysia japonica
GTATCACAGTGCATCTCGGAAACGGGGTGCGCGACACAAAGAGTATGTTTTCTGCCAGTTGAAGACCAGAAGTCACCGGACAGTCCGGTGGTCCCAGTCACCGGGCAGTTTGGAGACAACTTTTTGACAACGGCTCTTAACGGTTGTTTCGGGGCTTGGGGCCTATTTAAACCGTTGGGGGAGCTGTTGTGGAGTTTGCTCGCGGCCAAAACAGTTAGAGATCATTTGTTGTGAACCAAAGTTCATCAAGGGAGCACAAGAGAGCATCTAGTGAGATCTTGAGTGCTTGTGAAGAGTAGCAAAGAGCATCCACGCGTCCCTAGAGCTTGTGAGGCTGAGAGGAGTGTTTTTGGCTTGTTACTCTTGGTTTAGAGCAAATTCTTTATTCGTCATAAAAAATTATAGCTTTCCCTTATTTACCATAAAAAATTTACTTTTCCCTTATCCGCCACTAGATTTAATTTTGCTTCCTTTTTGGGCCATGATCATAACTTACTTCTAGCTAAAAATGAATATCGAGCTTGGATTCTAGAAAATCTATCAGACATATTACTCATACACTTCATGAATTTATATTTTTCATATGTTTATGAGTAAAAAATATAAATTATGATTAAAATACTCAATGCAAAAGTTATATTTAGAAAATAGAGTATTTTAGACAAATATCTACAAATTTTTTAATCATAAACAATGGAAAATATAAATTCATGCTATGTATAAGTAATATGCCTGATTAGATATTTAAGAATCCAAGTTAGATATGCATTTTTGGTTACGTGGAAATGGTGGTGATGGCATAAAAGGGAAGCAAAATTAAAACTAGTGGCAGATAAGAGAAGATTAAATTCTCAATGGCTAACAAGGGAAGAGTATAATTTTCAATGGCGAATACAAAATTTCCTTCTTGGTTTATGGCAGCCTACACCAATTAAGCGTCGCTCTCCGAGCTTCTGAGGAGATTGTGGAAATCGACATCAAGTTTGTACGCGGTTGCGGGTCCTCCGCTCTAAAGGGACACCAAGAGTGAGCGCCCGAGCCTTGGAGGCTTGCTCTAGCGCTTGAGTATTGTTTCCTATAGTTGGGGCGTCAGTGTCTTCACTCCAAGAGTGAAGCGTACTCTTGTGAGCATTGTTTCGGGAACGATGGGAGGAACCAAGACTCCGACGAGAGTGGTTTAACCAGGATTAGGGAAGGTGCCATCTTTTTGAGACCTCGAGAAAAATCACTGAGCATCTGTATCACCCTTCTCTTTACTTATTGCATTTACATTCTTGCAAGTGGTGTGATAGGTTGTTTAGTTGCTTCTCTTGGTGGCTCTCATGCCGGTTTGTGTACTAGCTTGATAGGTTGTCTTCTAGCTTGTTTTACTCTTCTCTAGACCTTCTTGGTAGGAGTTGCTTGCTAGTTTTGCTAGAAACTAGGAAAAGAAAGAATTTGTTCTAGTAGTGTAAGTGTCCGATTCAACCTCCTTCTCGATCATTTGATCCTTTCAAGTGGTATCAGAGCCAAGTGCTCAAATTAAGGCTTAACCGCCTTTGAGAAGTTATCGGGAGTGATGGAGACAATTTCTTCATTGGGGTCCGGTAGTGGCTCATGGAAGAATTGCTTGCTAAGCTACTTATATGCCACAAAACCGGAGAATTCGAGCACTAACATGAACAACTCTTCAAACTCTTCATCTAGTAACTCTTTAAATGCTATCATGAATGAAAATTTTACTTATCTTGAGCTCATAGATGCCTACACTCACATTAGAATTCTCGATGGTGAATTTGTAGGTGCTACCATGCTATGATTGAGTGATCTTGTTGAAAAGATCAATTCTTTTGAAGGAGCACTTAATATCTCTCATGATGAATCCATCAAGAAGTTCCTCTCAAGTAAGATTTGTAGCACATGTGTCGCTCATGAAGCTTCATCTAAGAAGAAGAAACTAAATGTTGTCACCTCAAGCAAGATCATTGGAGTACATGATTATCACACTCTTGAGCCCACGGTTTGCACAAACTCTACTTCTACTAGCTCTCATTTACCTATTGCTGATAATGCTATTGCTAGTAGCTTGCTAGAGGATTCTTATGTAGTTCTATGTGATGAGTATGATAACATTATTGTCTTACTTAATGATGCTCCAAAAGATTTGTGCACTCGCATTGATAAGCTTATAGGTTGGATCAATTTTTATGAGAAGCGGCATATCTCTATTGATGAAGAAAACAAAAAGAAGGTTGACACATGGAAAGACCATCTCAAGCGCTCTAAGGAACAAAATTTATCTCAAGAAGTCGCTCTTATTGTTGAGGTTAGTACAAGTGGATATAATTTGGATACTAACACCTCATATCTTATGGCTTCTAGCAAGGTGAACAACAAGAATGGTGGCAAGCATTGGGTTCTTGATAGTGGTTGTACTCAACACATGACCGGCAATCACAAGATGTTCTCCACCATCAAGGAAGATGAAAATAAAGACAAAGTGACTTTCGGAGACAATTCTAAAGGAAGAGTCAAGGGATTGGGCAAAGTCGCTATATCAAATGACTTGACCATTTCTAATTTTATGCTAGTGAAATTCTTGAGCTTCAATGTTCTCTTCGTTGCTCAATTGTGTGATCTTGGTTTCACATGCTTCTTCAATGACAAAGGTGCTAAATTGATCAACAAATCTTTGGGCCTCACTTTCAATGGTTTTTGGCACAACAATCTCTATATTATGAATTTCTCTTCAACGCGCCGTAATGACGTTGTCGGCCAGCTGGAGTGGTTGTGGGGCAGCTGGCTCATTTCGTGGCGCGCTGAGGGAAGGCCGGGGCATGCGACGGCGTCCTGATGACGCCAGCTCGGCGTCACGTCATCCAATGTTCGACCGGTGACTCGGGTCATCAAGGCGGCGAGCAATTACACGATTAGACAGGGTAGGAGGGTTAGCGGGCTTTGACGGCCGTCTACCCGTGCTGTGGAGGATGTGAGGGGTTAATGCAGGCGGTGAAACATAGCTAATCGCGGCGGCGCGGTGCTTTCGACGGCGTTCGATGTCGACGTTGTGTGGCCGAAACACTCCGCCCGAGCCGCGCGCCAAAATGGAGCGGCGATAGGACGACGTGCTGACGACGTTGAGTTTCAGCTGTTGGACGGAGCCCAGTCGAGTGCCGGCAGGGCGTGGCCGGAGCCGCGCCGGCCAAGTGGCGGGCGAGCTCTGTTCGGTGGGGGCGCGCCAAGGACGAAGAGGCAAGGCGCGCGCGCGTGGGCGGGGCTAGGGGAAGGGAGCAGGGGCGCACGAGCTGGGTCGGGGAAGGGAGCAGTCCGGGCCAACGGAGGGATTCAGGCCCTTTAATCTTTTTCCTATTTTCTAAGGGTTTAAGAATTCTAAACTCCATTAGACAAGCAAATAAACTCCAAAGAAATCAAAAGCGAGAAAACAAGAAAAATCAAACACTTGACAAATTCAAATTTTAAATTTTGAAATTTTCCTTCTAGCTATGTTGTTCTAGTTTAGTTTCATTTTTGAAATTTTTTAAGAGAGCCTAGAAAAGCTAGGATCACCAAATTAAAAAGAAATTTTTTCCCATTTTCTAGACTTTGAATTTTTTTGTATGTGACAACTAATGACTCAAAATCTTTACAAATTCTCGCTAGCCAAGTACCAAACATATTTGATACACTATGAGGAATGGAAAGATTTGTAGCCACCTGTACTACAGCTCAAATTGCACGAGCAAAGTGTCATTTAAAGAATAAATGATTAAACCGAGCAAAACGAGTAAAATTGATTTGATTCCTGTAAAATTTCTATACGATTCCTGTGAGGTTGTGATGTACAGCTGAGACGTTGAACCGGTGCTTGGAGCCGGGTGCTATTCCACCGAGCCTACATGTTCTTTCTACGGGCATGCATGGCCGACTGGAGCGAAACGATGGTGTGGACGCCAGAACATGCTACATTTGTATCATGTAAAACACAAGCATGTGCGACAGTACCTCTGGATTTGTACCGAATTCATATATCTTTTTTTTTTATTTCTGTCATAGCAGTTACAGAGCTTGCTACCGCATTGCTATAATTTTCCTTTTCGTGCATGCACTGTGCTCCTGTAACCATATCCCGTAGAAATATTTATCCAACAACATATTCTTTAAAATGATCTAGTGCAATAGTTTTCATACATCTGGCACCATACTTTATACCAGTCCTTTTCTAATGTATAGCAAAAGAAGGAAAGGATCGAGCTGCATCGCAAATATGATTAAAGCATCCTTTAGTTGTATAAATACTTACAGTGGAGAAGACGATGCGAAGATAAATTGCAAAGGGTATAAGAATCGAGTTAGACTCAAAGTATAGCAAAAAGTACTCCCTCTTATTTTAAATTATTGACATTGTTGACTTCTAATATTAAATTTAACCATTCGTCTTATTAAAAAGTTTGTTCCACTGTATAAAATTATTAGTCATGATTTAAATTTCACTAATGATAAATCAAACAATAACAAAAATTTACACATTTTAACAAATTTTTTGAATAAAATAAATAGTAAAAGTTGATGTTAAAAGTTAATGGTGTATACTCTAATGTAATTCAACGAGACCTCGTCGCTTTCGCTTGAAGAACATATGTTCTTCTACCACTGGATACTCTACGATCGATGGGGCAGTTCGATCAATCATTAACACCGGGGTCATGTTAAGCTCTGGCTCAAAGTCACGCGCAACTTATGATATTATGATATGATGATTTTTCAGTCATCTATTTATGGTTATGCTCCGTACGTCACAACTTGTGCTACATCATGCATGTGGTGGATGGGGACTGCACCCCACATCCGCATAGAAAAATTTGTTAAAAGACCCATAGAATTTTCTTACAGTATGTGACGAAATAGTTTGCTGCATATATATTTGGTGCACTAAATATTTATAAATGGTCATTCCGTGTTGAAGTAGGAACTCGAAACAAATGAAACCTACCGCTCTTTATATTTGCATTCCAGTGTTCCAAGATATGTTCTCCAGGTGCTGATGATCGCCACACGGTATGCACAAGTGCCCCATGCAGCGGGTGGCGAGGGAAGGGAACATGCCAAGTGGGACAGGGGAGGAGGGGTGTGTCGTTGGAGATTAACAAAGAGAAGAAAACAATGGAACAAGCCAAGTGGGACGCGTTCATGACATCGATCAAAAGCTCACACGGAGACTTGCGAGGATATTGCTGTGCCAAGTTGTCGGAAGCTTGCATAGGAATCTTAGCGGGCAAGGACATGGACCCTAGAGCGTGCTCCCCATTCATCACGTTAACTATATTTCCCATAGCTAGAGATTCACATTTGTTCGGGTATATGAACAGCCTTCGAACTCAGGGGAGCAGGTCCCAGGAGCAACTCCATCTGAATCTCATTCCTGCATAGAAAAATACTCCAGTAGCGTAACCATCTAAGCCATGCATGGCATCACGTAGACTGCCGGCAGTGCTATTGCTTGGCACAATGGTTGCGACGATGACGCTCGCAGCCATTGGAGCGCCACGGCCGCAACCTAGAAGCAGCTGCAAGAGGAAATGCGGCAGCGTGGAAATCCCTTATCCGTTTGGCATATGGCAGGGCTCAGATGACGACTGCGCTATGCCTGGCTTCTATCTGACCTGCAACGACACCGGTGGCAGTGTCTACAAGCCGTTCTATGCAAACTTTGAGGTCCTCAACATCTCGTTCCAGAATGGCCAGGCCAGGATGTCGAACCTCATCTCCTCTGCCTGCTTCAACAAGACAACCAAGGTAATGGACTACAACGACTGGGAATTGAACTTCACTCACTCACCCTATAGCTTGTCCGACACCAGCAACATGTTCACGGTCATTGGATGCCATGCAGTGGCGTACATCCTTGATGACAATAGTGAAAACTCAGGAGGTTACATAAGTGGGTGCATGGCCACGTGCTCGCACGGCAACGTTAGCACCCTGAAGAACGGCTCCTGCTCTGGGATCGGCTGCTGCCAGACCGACATTCCCAACGGACTGAAGTACTACTACGTCTGGTTTGATGACAAATTCGACTTCAATATGAAAGCTATCTACAACGTTAGCCCCTGCAACTTTGCAGTGCTGATGGACGCGTCGGAGTTCACCTTCCTGACGAGCTACGTGACTTCGCTAGATTTCAACAAAACACACGACGGGCAGGCTCCTTTGGTTGTGGATTGGGCAATTGGAAATAAGAATTGCGAAGCTGCCCGCAGGAGCGCGACACTTATGCATGTGTTAGCAGCAATAGCGAGTGCTTTAACTCATCCGGTGGAAAAGGATATATCTGCAACTGCTCTAAGGGGTTCCAAGGTAATCCATATCTTGATGATCTCGAGCTTGGATGCACAGGTAATCCCATATCTTGGGTAAATTTATTTGCGAGGCAATCTTATAATGTTGTGATATTAATTTCTTCTTGCGAGTTCAGGTTGTATATTGAGAACTTTATTAAAATATTGCTGTTAAAGTGTTAACCGAGAACTTAGTATATATTGTCAAATGTTTGCTAAGTGTGATATTTAATTACAGATATTGATGAGTGTAGGAGCCCTCGAAAGTATCCAAAAAGCACGCCGACAAACGGAGCATTCGAGCCAGATAACAAACTTTCCTTTGGTATCCCTCCAGTCTTTCGTTATTGTCGGTTTATATACAATTTTGAAAATATGTTGGACCAAATGTGAAATCTATGATATTTTGCATATTGTAGAACTGTAAAGTTATTTTTTTTCCAGTACATCAATTCTTATACTTATCCTTTAATATAAAATTTTGCGCATAGTTTGTACGTTCTTTGATAACCATTATATATCTCTATCATAACTGAATTTCTATTAGCGTCAAACATAGTTTTGAGATTGGTATCGCAATGCCACTATTGGAACCTGCGCCAAGCAGCACACAAACATAATTGGCACTGTTCATGCATGTTACCATTCTCTGTTCTATTGTTCATGTTTTTAGGTCCATGACACCCTTGACACCTTTAGGTCCTTGAAGTACTACTTTGACCACTGTTGTCAATTATTTCAGTTATCATACCCATTAAGACTGAAGAGTAGATATTTAAAAAGAATTTTTCTAGACACACGGGAGCATCTAATTTTTACAAAATCAATTGTTCATTGAAACTTCAAAAGCTGGACTGAACCTTACAAAAATTGTGGTGTATATGTTTAAACATGAAGGAACTATATTCTGTCAGTTTCGCATAATTCATTTCTGCACTCCTGTGTGTAGGTGTTGCAGTTGGTCTTAGTCTTGGAATTGGCATTATTCTTCTTAGCTTATGTGTTATCTTCCTTATCCGTAAGTGGAGAAGATATATTGAAAAACAAATACGAAAAAAAAATTCGAAAAATCAGGGTCTGCTCTTGGAACAACTAATTGCATCTGACCAAAACGCAAGTGATAACACAAGAATATTCTCTTATGAAGAGTTACAGAAGGCAACAAACAACTTTGATGCTACTCGTATGCTGGGCAGCGGAGGGCATGGCTCTGTCTATAAGGGAATATTATCTAACCAACGTGTTGTGGCCATAAAAAGGTCCAATGTTACTGAGGAAGGTGAGATAAATCAGTTCATTAACGAGGTTGCAATACTCTCCCAAATAAGTCATCGGAATATTGTCAAACTTTTTGGATGCTGTCTTGAAACTGGGGTCCCACTGCTAGTGTATGACTTCGTGCCAAATGGGTCTTTGTTCGAAGCCATCCACATTGATCCGAGCAGACAATGTGTCCTGTCCTGGGAGGACTGCCTGAGGATTGCAGCTGATGCGGCAGGAGCTCTCCATTATCTTCATTCTGCAGCATCCATATCAATTTTCCATCGTGATGTGAAATCTTCCAACATACTGTTGGATGCTAGCTATGTGGCCAAAGTTTCAGATTTCGGTGCTTCAAGGTCAATTCCTATTGATCAAACTCACATCGTAACCAATGTACAGGGCACGTACGGATACTTAGATCCAGAATATTATCACACTGGGCAACTAAACGAGAAGAGCGACGTGTACAGTTTCGGGGTCGTGCTCTTGGAAATGCTTCTTCGAAAGAAGCCTATCTTTTTATGTGAATTAGGGTTCAGGAGGAACTTGTCCAACTACTTCCTTGAGGAGATAAAGAGAAGGCAGGTTAAAGACATAGTGGCTGCTCAAGTTCTTGAAGAAGCAACTGAGAGTGAGATTAACAGTGTTGGCGCTCTGGCCGAGAGTTGCCTGAGGATTCAAGGAGAGGAAAGACCTTCCATGAAACAAGTTGAAATGGCTTTGCAAACTGTGCGAACACAAAGGCTGAGGTCATGTCCCGCTGCTCCAATAAAAGATGAAGAGATTGACCCGCTTTTATCCGGAAGGCCTATTAACAACATCCAAGCATTGGCAATCAGCATGAGCAGTTCAGCTGATCTGTCCTCTTCTGCTTGCTACAGCGTGGAGCGAGAGTTTATTTCATCGGTTAGTCTACCGCGCTAGTGGCTCTCCACCTGAGTTGTGTTTGATGTACTGAAGCAGAAATATGTAGCACTATTATTTGCTACTACTAGTGAATCTAGTTCTCATAGTCAGGCTTGATCAAAGTCAGATCAAGCCCAGAAATATAATCTTTATTGATGGAGGGAGTATTTATCGGTGGCCAAGTAAATAGATCACAAACTCTACACTGAATAGAAAGTATTTTTTCAATGTGTGGTACAGTCTTCTAGTTGCATTGCTTTATGTACAATTCTTCTAGAGTCTCGCTAAGTGGACCAAATGGTATACTTTTACCTCTTAGGAGGTACGACTAGAAATCAATCTCCGCTGTTGAATTCTATAGTTTCTAAAACTATCGCATGCATTAGTTTTCAAAACTATCTAATAACTTTTTAAACTGATGCTGTAATTATGGGAGGGGTTTTACCTTCTAGAAAGTAAAAGATCGTTTATTCATCAAGATTCGTGCAAATGAACGATTCACAATCATTTTGGTCTATTGTAGAATCTGCCTTCTATTATTGTACGAGCTAAAATATATTTCTTGTTGATAATTTCATTTCTGTACATTTTTATTTATTCAATAAAGAAATATTACTTGGTAAAAAAGAACAAGTGAAACAGGGGGTCATTCATCTTACATACACTAGGAAAACGTATTGGAAACTGTCAAGTTTATGACTCTCCAAAGGAAGAAAAACAAAAACCAAAACAAAAACAAAAACAGAAACTTGGTAATGGCCTTTTGTAGCACTTAATTACATATACGTACAAGTATGCCATTTGCCGTAAGAAACAGCTTGACAGAAAGATGGCAGGGAAAACACAGCCACTTATAATCTGGCCCAGCTTGCTCACATCTCAACAATGACCTTCCCCGTAGCATGTCCGTCCATGCTCTTCTCCCACGCCTCCGCCGCCTTCTCGAACGGATACCTCGAGTCGATGACCGTCCTGAGTTTCCCCTCCGCCACAAGATCTAGCAAGAACCTCATCTCCTCCTTCCCAAGCGAAACTAGAGTCAGCATGGATATTTTCTTCCTACAGAACATGGTCCGAATTGACGCGATGTAGTTCGCCGGGCTTGGGGTCACATCGATGACCTTGCCGTGACTGCTCAGGCTCGGCTTGAGCGTCGACCACCTGCCAGCATCCGTGGTGTTGATGATGTAATCGTACTTCTGGCCTGACGGGCTCGTCAGGCTGGCACCCTCCGGTGTCCTGTAGTCGAGGACCTCGTCGGCGCCGAGGTTCCTCACGAGCTCCAGGTTGCGCTCGCCGCAGGTGGCCGTGACGTGGTGGTTGCCGAACTTCGAGAGCTGGACGGCGTAGGTGCCAACGCCGCCGGAGGCCGCGGTGACGAGGATGTTTGCGCCGCTGCCCGTGCCGTCGAACTTTGTCCCGATGGACGTGAGGGACTGCAGAGCCGTGAGCCCTGAAATGGGCAGCCCTGCAGCGTCCGCGGCTGATACTCCGGCCGGCCGGACGACAGTCATGCTCTCTGAGGCCGTGGCGTACTCGGCGAGGCCTCCGCCTCTCTGCAATGCGAAATTAGCTTGAGGACTTGCCCTGATAATAGACTGAACTGTATCGTGGGCGTTGCTAGGCAAATTTGAAAGATCTGTATCGTGGAATTACCCCAAAGTTTAGTTTGGACAGAACTTTATCGCCAACTTTGAGCTCACGCACTGCAGAACCAACCTGAACAATCTCTCCAGCAATATCGGTTACTGTTTCACAAGCACAGAACAGAGTATTTAGATGGTGTTTACGTACGGACAGTGATTAGATTAATACTATATATGCATATTATATATAAAACACTGACATTCTTAAGGCATTCATATGACCATGAACAATATCCGGTAACAAGGAAGCATTCTTAAGGAGCAAGGCTACACGTACAAATAAAATCTTAAAAACTACTTACGCACTACTCACATAAAAAACTGCTTTGCATATGTTGAATCCACTGTTCATAAAGATAGTTAGTAAGTAGTTTGTAAGATTTGTTTGTAAGTAAAGCAGTTCTCATTCTTAAGGCCCAAATATGCAGTATAGATAAGGGAGTAATGGAATTCTTGCTGTTATCAAAGTTCTGTTTTGAGAAAATCAAATAATTGACACAAATTAGTACCTGGAATGCAAGGAAATTTCGGCAGAAATGGACGTAGCATCCCTTTCTGAATCTTCCAGTCAGCTGGATTTAAGCTTGCAGCTTCCACTTTCACAAGGACCTCATTTTTCTTGAGTGTTGGGATCGGAATTTCTACATGCTAAAGAAAAGTAGATAAATTGATAGTCGACGCTAAGAATCTAACCTAAGGCACCCTATATTACCAAACTCACGACTTGCAGCGAAAAGAGACCATAGGTATGGCATCTCAGAGAGTCTCTTTGGTTCAAGGTTCAACCAAATAAACTATTTCTTAAAAAATATAATCCTTTCGAAAAACTACTCTATTCATTCCATTGAACTTACGAGGTTTCATGGTAAACCTAAGGGTCACCAACTTTCACCCTAATGGTACCTGAATAATCTTTATCTTTCCCTTAAAAAACAATCTCCTGAGCGGAAAGCACTGTCGGCGTTCTGACCACCGGCACAGTAAATATACGATCGTGGGGGAGGTGCGCTTTCGAATTCGATGTGGCCTAGTCTAAGTGAGACTCAAGAAGATTTTTACCTGGTTCGGGCCACCTCGTGCGGTGTAATACCCTACGTTCAGGGGGCGAATTATCTCGATGATAATATTATAAAGGCGGGATCCTCTCTTCGCAGGAGGATCCGGAATGTGAACGAGTGGGGATACTTGCTTGGAAGGATGCAAGGACCCAGGGCTCTAACGGAGCCTGTAGATTTGTCTTTTGTGTGTTTGGGGCTGTTCGTGGTTGTCTTGTTCTTGGTTGCCTCGTTTCTTTCTTGTCTGTCTCTATCGCTCTCCGGGCCCTCTTTATATAGGAGGGGCCCCTGGGGTTACAGTGGTGGGTCCTACGCGATCCTGCCGTCTCGCCGACAGGTGGGCCCTTCTGCTGTTGTCGCTTCGTGATCTGTCGCGTCATGTTCAGCGGTGGGTACTGTGATGCTCGTCCGGCGCTACTGTACCGGCTATAGTGCTGTCACGTCCTGTCCAGCGGCCGTTGCAGCTTTCTGCTGGAGTGTCGCCGTGTTAAATCTCATCCCGTCCCGTCAGAACGGATGGCAGTTGGCCGTCAGAATAAATGTACCATAACGCGGTACCTACCCCCCAGGGGTCGCTCCCCGGGGGTCGACCTTCGGAGGCCGGAGTCTCCACGTGCCCTCGCGGCTATGGCATGACCAACTGTCGCTGATTGCCGCTGGGAGGTCGGAACTCGTGGTCGTCCGACCCCTGACTCGGGGCCTCGTGCGTTCGAGCACGATCTGTCAGGTACCCGGGGTGCGTGATCCACAGTAGCCCCCGAGCCTGACGCCATTTGCGACCTCTAGTTGAGGCGGCGTCGGGCTGGTCGTTCCCGAGGTTCATTGTGCTCCTACGGGGGCGCGCGAGCGCGCCCGTAGGGTGTAGCCCCCGAGCCCTCGAGCAATCCAGAGGGTCGGTCGTGGGCTGAAACGTTGTGTGGACCATCATTCGTCGATGGTTAATCCTACGGGGGCGCGCGAGCGCGCCCGTAAGGCGTAGCCCTCGAGCGATCCGGAGGGTCGGTCGTGGGTGAAGCGTTGCGCGGACCATCGTTCGTCGATGGCTGATCGCATCGGATTCGTTCCGCGTGCCTAGCCCCCGAGCCCAGGGGCGGTCCGGGGGGCCGGCTGAGCGTCGCCTGACGGTCAAGGTCGGACCGAGATCGGTCTCGGTTTCGCTAAGACGCCTGGGAAGGGCCGGTTTCGATGCGGTCCCTGTCCATGATCAACATCGCGCCTAGGGCAAAGCCATGATCAGCGCCCGGTCGTTCGAATTGGCCCGGTGGCCTCGGCTGTCAGTCAACCGATCGTTGGGGGTTTTGTTTTGCGTGCACGCGTCATTTCGACCGTCGAGGTCGGGCCGAGGTCGTTCTCGGTCTTTTGTTCGGTAAGACGCCTAGGTCGGACCGGTTCGATGCGGTTCCTGCCCATGATCAGCGTCGTGCCTAGGCTTGGCTATGATCAGCGCCCGAACGTTTGGATCGGCCCGGTGGCCTTGGCTGTCGGTCAGCCGATCATGGGGGGCTTCATTCGTTTGCCTTCCCTTACTTGAATACGCCGCAACGGTTACGGGGATCGTGTGGCTTCCGTGCCTCTACGTGGAAGGCAATCGGACCGTTCGAGAATTCGAACCACCGGTTAGTCCGAGAGGTTGATTTTAACTCGATCGGACGGCGGCGATGATGCGGCGGTTCTCACGCCCACGTCACGTCGCGTGCCAGTCGTGCTCTGGCAACCGTCCCGTCCGAGTAATTGTCACCGTCCTATCCGCGACGGAGACGGCGAGGTGCGACCCGGGCCCGCTCGTCAGCGGGTCGGGTGCGGACTGCTAGGGTGCGCTTCGAGGCGCGACCCTACGATCGAGCAGTTACTCCTCGGTCGATCGTGGGGGGCGCAGTAATTGCCCGGGCCTTTTAAAAGGAGGGGTGCGGTAACTTCGCGCTTGCACCCAGCTTCCTTGCTTCGTCTTCGACCCTTCTGTCGCGCGCGCGAGAGCCGTTAGCTCCGCTTTCTGCCGTAGCGCCGTTAGGTCCGGCGATAGCCGTAGTTTCCATTCGCGTTTCCGCCGCCGCCACCTGCAGAATGTCCGAGTGGGAGCCTTCGTGCGTCGACAACGCTCTGCTCGAGAGGTGGAGCGTCGTCGGGATGGTCCCGTGGAAGGAATCGGCGGGATGGGTGGCCGGCTTCGGCCATGTCGCGCCCGCGCCGCCGCCGGGGAAGATCGTCAGCTTCCTGGCGTACCACGAGCGCGGGCTAGGGCTGCCGGTCTCCAGCTTCTTCTGCGGGGTCCTCAATCAGTACGGCGCCCGGCTTCACCAGCTGGCGCCGAACGGGATCCTCCACGTCGCCGTCTTCGCCACGCTTTGCAAAGCGCACTTGGGGATTCGGCCGAGGCTCCCGTTGTGGAAGTACTACTTTCTTGCCAGTCTCCAGACGTCGAAGGAGACTAGGGTCGGCCGACGCGTCGGCGGCGTCAGCATCATGCTCTGAACCCGAGAGTCTCAGGAGTACATCGAGGTTGACCTGAAGACCTCGCTGAAGGGCTGGCGGATGTCGTGGTTCTACATCGACAACGTCGACCTCTAGCTCCTGCCCTTCGAAGATCTGGTGCCCTTAGCGACGGGGTCCTGGAAGTCGAAGCTCTCGGCGGCCGAGGTCGAGACGATTCGGCCTCACCTGAAGGCGATTCGGCGCCTCCGGGAGCAGGGATTGACCGGGACGACAGTCTTCGGCGTCGCCATGCGTCGCCGAATCATGCCGCTGCGCCGTCGAGTGCACAGCATCGGCGAGTACGAGGGGCCGAACGACAAGACCTGCGAGGTTCGCGGTCAGCCTCTCTCTGACAAGGGCATTCTTGCCCAGACCTCGGCGGTCTTCAAGGACGCCGAGGGTGGCCTCAATCGAGGGTCACGTCCCCTCGACAGGGACCATCGCCAGCTGGTGAGCACGGTTTTTTCGTTTCGGTTGTAGCGGTTCGTCGTTGTGAAACTAACCTTGATGTCTTCCAGGGTCCGTCGGCGGCTGCGACCACCACCGAGGCCGCGACCAGTTCTGCCGCGGCGCCGACCCATCGGAGGGTCGAGCTTGGTTCCGCGGCAGCGCCGAGGCCGAGGAGGACCGACAGAAAG